>JAYMSP010002770.1:0-22557 GCA_036897095.1 Plantago elongata
TCAAGTAATTGCAATCAACAGATTTTCACACAATTCAGCACATGCATATAAAAGTCACAACATGGAATTTTACAAATGATTTTCAGACGTGTTAGCTCAATCAAACATATGTCACGACCACTAGTATACATCCGGTGGCCCACAGAGGTTCATGGTTTCAATTCCTTGATCAGAGGAATCCCGAGTACTTGGTATCAAAGCCACGAGTACCCGGCGTCACAGGGACAATATCACGTCACACAGACAGCGTCCCACATACAAACATCCCGTCGTAAAGACGGCGTCACAGGAACAATCTCACGTCACACGGACGGTACGTCCCACAGACAACATCCCGTCATAAAGACGGTGTCACAGGGACAATCTCACGTCATACAGACGGTACGTCCCACAAACAACATCCCGTCATAAAGACGGCGTCACAGGGAAAATCTCACGTCATACAGACCGTACGTCCCACAAACAACATCCCATCATAAAGACGGCGTCATAGGGACAATCTCACGTCATACAGACGGTACGTCCCACAAACAAAATCCAACACATATGAGAGCTGACATTTATCCATGCTTTTTATAAAAACGTTTCACATGTCACATGCATCACAAATTATCTTTTCGGGATGCGCACATAACTTGATCCCCAGTGAATAAAATAATATTATATCAAGTCCCGTCGCTTGATATAATATTACACAGTTATAAAAGTACAATTATAAAATAGTTATTTCACAAAAAAGCAGTAAAGGCAGGTATTATGAAGATTCCCGGTACCTGGTTTAGAGGCTCGCTTATTCTCAAAATCGTCTAATTCGTCGATTAGTTAGTTACCAATAATAACAGCTATCATCAACTCGACCACCACTTCCATTTTGTAATATCCAGTTAGAATCCCCTTCACAATATGTCATAGCTACGCACTTTCAATTTGTACTCCACCAACCCAAAACAAGTCTAATTACATTAGTCACGGCCAGTCTAACCAAAATCAGACGAATTACACTAACCAAAAGGGAGCACAAAAATAGCTTCACTTT
Organism: Plantago elongata; assembly: GCA_036897095.1. NCBI lineage: Eukaryota > Viridiplantae > Streptophyta > Magnoliopsida > Lamiales > Plantaginaceae > Plantago > Plantago elongata. The sequence goes on from JAYMSP010002770.1 coordinate 1,037, forward strand.
ACGTTACACGAATCTAGGCCTATACAGTAAGCCTACAACTATCACGACAGACGAATCTGTGACCATATACGCAAGATAAGATATAGCGACACTCGGTTACACATATTCCAGAAATTGTGCAACACAAACACTGACCAAATTCCGCAAGCCATCTTCCTTTAAATCTGCATCAACCGGGTACCCAAATCTACGTAGCGTGACACCAAGTAAACTAACATAATCCTTGATCAACAACAAATGATTCGCAGCTTGCACCCTAGAAAACTAATCCTCCAAAACCAAACACATCTTACTACAACAGTATCTCATAAGTTCTTCTGATAACTGAAACAAATCACACTTGGCCGAGCTTTCTGCTTCCTTTATCTTCGAAGTGGTATTCGATGAACTCAACTTCGTAGAAACACTACTGGAACCAACTCTATCCACCTTCTCTCTGGCATCTCTCCTATTCATCTTCTCCTTGGCATATCTCCCATTCGTCACCCCTAATACACTCTGATTTATTTCAGTACTACTCCCAAAGCTGGAAGCTTTCACTCCCCAACTCTTCTCAACACCCTTGCTAATACCTATGCCCTTGGTACTAGCATTCTTCAACTTCAACCGCTGTCTATTCGTCTTGGATATTTGCACACCCGAAAATTCATCATCCGAATCCCAATCGTCTTCATCGTCAGGAGCGGTGGAGGTGAGGGTGGAACTGAGAGGTAGCCGACGGTGGGTGGTCGGTGGTGGGGACAGAGGCGGTCACGGTGGAGGGGACAGAGGCGGTCACGGTGGAGGGGAAGAGAGGCGGCGGCGATCGGAGGTGGAGAACCGGAGTACCGCGGCCAGGTAGGCGCTGCGGAGGTGGAGGTGGTAGCAGACCCGATTGGAGGGGGCGGCAGAGAGAGATATCGGAAAGAAGGAATCAGAGAGGCGGCGTTTCGGGCGGTGAAGTGGTCGATCGTGGTAGCGCGGGAGGTGGAGGAGGCGCGGTCGAGAGTGGAGACCGGTGATGGATTGGTCGGCGGTGGGTGGTAGAGATCGAGCGGTGGGTGGTGGCTATAGTGAGGTGGATGGCGGAGGTTGAGGAGAGGAGAAGGCGGTGGTACCGGAGTTGGAAGAAATCGAAGCAGAAGACTAAAGGAGATAAATACGTGCAAAGGAGACAGTCGGTGATGACTAAAGGTGGTTGGTCGGTTTGCTTAGCAGGGAAGAATTGCGGCTCGCTTAACGGGGAAGATTCATGGACGGGAAAATGCAAATGGAGAATGGCGGACTGAGCTATTGGGGAAGAATGAAGAAGCAATTAAGGGTAATGTGGTCAATTTACCACTATATACTCCTGGCTATTTCTGGCTTCCAAACGGCTCGCAAATAAAATCCGGAAAAATGGAAAATCGTTTCTCGGACGATATTTAAGTCGAACTAAAGCCATACAAAAATTAAAATAAATATTTTTTTATTAATATAATATCAATTATCAATTTAACGCTATTCGTACAGAATTGGCAAACGCGACCAGCCATTACTTCTAAATTCATCTTATTTTTAATTCACCTAAATTTGTTAGCGAACCAACCGTTTACTAATTCATCACGAACTATCCCGAAAATATTATTAAAATATTCGGTCCGGATCCCTGTCATTACAATACTAATAGAGAAGGTGACTAACATATTGCTCGAACAATTGAAGTGGCTAACATACCACACAAATTAACAATTCTACAACATATATGAACAAAATAGGTGACTAACATATCACCAACACAAGTAAAGTGGCTAACATACCACACATTAACAATCCTACATTATATACTAACATCAAAGGTGATTAAAATATCACCCGAACAATTAAAGTGGCTAACATACCACACACCTTAACAATCATACAACATATACTAACAAAAAATGCGACTAACATATCACCCGAACAATTAAAGTGGCTAACATACCACACACATTAACAATTCACAACATATATACTTGATAAATAAAATCTTATCCTGAGCTTGTCAAAGTAGTAGTGTTTGGTCGAGTCAGACAACGTCGACCACTTCTCTCCTCCTTGACCCGCCCTCTCCCTACGAGTCTTAATGATGTTCGTCAGCTCCTCTGAGGCAGACTTCGGCAAAAAAAAATACAAAATAAATGAAATAATTATAATTATTAAATTACAAGAACATGTATACGTAACATAATTTATGTATTTACAAAAGCTTAAATCATTACTTATCCAGTCCATTGATGAACATCACCGGCTTCCCTAGATACTCAACATCCTTCACTATCTGAAGGCTGAATGGATAATCATCCTCTGGGAACTCCTCGAAGTCAGGAGATGTAGACACATACTCATGATGTGGCGTGGTCTGGCTGACATGAGTCCCACCGAAGTCTGGCTGTTGGAACCACCAACATCATCAAGTGGTGTACTACCACCACTCGGTATCTCCCCACCCTTCGGGGTCCCACTAGATCTAGGTAGGTGATACGTGTACTTCCTGTGGCGCGGCATCTACATGAGCATAAAAGACAAAAGTATTATTACACATATCAGAAGCATGAATGTTGCAACATAAATCAAATTAGAAACAGTAAACAACATATAACACAACATATATTACGAAACTATGATGCACACATACCCTCCTCCTCGTCGATGTTGGTTAAGTCCACAAATTCATCATCATTATGTTGTATGTATTCATTAGATACATATACATGATTTCTAGATGTATCATCAGCAGACTCTTTTTGGTACGAGTTGGTAATTGATTTGTCTCTATGAATATACTCTACCTTGGAGCGTGCTCGTATATGTATAGCAGACAACCAGTCTGCCTTATCTCGTTTCAGACTTGGATATTCAAAGAAGATGATCTGGCTTGCTTGATCAGCCAGGATAAATGGTTCTTATTTACTACGATACCTATTCTTATGGTTAATCTCAACCATTTCGTACTCCTTGTGTACCCTAGTACCAGTTGGACACGGTTCATACCAGTCGACATGGAACAAAAAGGTTTTTTTATAGGCAATCCAGCATATTTTAGTCGAATAATTCTTTTCAGCTTCCCGTATAAATCAAAGTTATCCCCTGAAGAATTTTGATCAGCCCCCTTCACAGAAACCCCACAATTGCTTGTGGACATGGCCGTGTTGGAATCCATGGTGTGAAATCTAAGACCGTTGACTATGTACGATGGGAATGTTTGGGCTACTCTCAATGGACCCTCAGCTAGAGACTCTAAGTATAGACATATGACTTTATTCACAGGATCACGGACATAGTTCTTGAACCAATCTGGAAATTTCGAAGGCAACTTATCGTCAAGCAAGTTTTCAATTTCATCATCTGCCATAATTGGATTCTTTGCAAGACAACGGTTTTTGAATACGTTGTTCAGACGTTAACATGCATTCTAAATTAGGAAATGTCTATTATATTGGGAAGTAATATATATATGTATGGCTATTAATTATAAACTTACCCAGCAAAAATTGCCATATATTTTGAACTTCAACACAGTTAGAGAGGACATAATAGTGTGTTGCGTTGTACTCCCTCTCATCATCCCAACAAATCTGACCTTTTTTCCCCTTAGTTCTCCCTGAATTTCTGAAAAAAAAAGAAATTGCTCGATCATCATCCTCTTGAACTTCGAATGTATCAGCGTTTCTGCCCGGTCTACTTGTCTTTGTCTACACATCTGCTCCAAAGTAATATGAGCAAAAGGTTGTAGCTTCCTCTCGAACGTAAGCATTGACCATTGATCCCTCAGGCTTGTTCTTATTGATGGCATACTTCTTCAGTTTACCCAGGTATCTGGGACGCATAGAAAGTTTAGATTGATAAATATTGTAAGTAATAGTGAGGTAAAAGATTGTCCTGAAGACGTACCTCTCGAATGGATACATCCATCGATACTGAACCGATCCAGCAAGCCTCGCTTCATGAGGGAGGTGGACTGGCAAGTGTTCCATAGAATCAAAGAAGCTAGGTGGAAATATTCGCTCGAGCTTGCATGGAATCAACGTATGTTCCTTTCAAGATTTAGTAACAGTTCATCTTCAATCACCCTGCTACCCAAATTCTTGAAGAATAAGCTCAACTCCGTAAGAGCACTCTACACAGGTTTGGGCAGCAATTCTCGAAAGGCAACATGGACCAACCTCTCCATGAACACATGGCAGTCATGACTCTTCACCCAAGCATCTTGGTTTTCTTCAAATCTACACACTCTCCTAAGTTTGATACGTAATTGTCGGGAAATTTCAATCCTTTCACCCAATCAAACATTTTATTTCTAGCTTGAGTGTTTATTGAGAAGCATGCATTCGGCCACTATCCCTTCTCATTCTTCCTGGTCAACTCAGGCCTATTACACCAAGTGTTCAACTCGGTCCTAGATTTAACGTGGTCCTTTGTTTTACCGGGAATGTTGCAAATCCTGTTGAAGCAATTCTTGGATACGTTCTTCTCAATATGTATGAAATCTAGCATGTGACATATTACAAGACTACTCCAATAAGGCAAGTCCCAGAAGATACTTCTCTTCTTCCATCCACATTTGTTTTCAATTCTCTTGTTATGCTTCTCCCGTCCAAGTTCAGTTACCTTCATAAGACCTAGTGCTTCAATCTTTGCTAGTTTGTGCACCAGTAAATGGTTTTGGGGGGCCTTTATTTACTACTTTGCCTTTCAAGAATTAGGTCATTTTCTTTCTAAACGGATGGTTCATTGGTAGAATCTGTGATGACAGTCAAACCAGCATTCCTTCCCTCTCTCCTTCAATCTGAAGGCATTAATGTCCTCCAAACAATGTGAACAAGCCTTACCCGAAGTTTTCCTTCCAGATAACATAGAATACGCGGAAAAATTAGACTGTCCACAATATTGCTGCTCTCAGAATAAAATTTTATTTTGTTAACATATCATAGGCTAGAATCATTTTCCCACAATTCGATCAGCTCTTTGATTAGGGGTTGAAAAACACATCAAGCTTTTGTCCTAGATCCTTTGGCCCGGGCACCAAAGCAGTAAGAAACATGAACGATTTCTTCCTACACTCACCGGGAGGAAAGTTGTACGGAGTCACCATCACTAGCCAACAAGAGTACTTTCGGTCATTTCCAAACGGATTAAAACCATTTGTACACAGACCCAAGCGTACAATTCTAGGCTCAGATGCAAACTCTGAAAATGTCTTATCAAACTCATTCCATGTAGGTCAGCCGGATGGGTGCTCCATTGTACTCGAATCATGCTCCTCCCTTACTCTCTCCTTGTGCCACCGCATTTTGTCAGCACAAGTGTTTGAAGCGTACAAACTCTTCAAACGAGATGCCAGAGGAAAATACAACATTTTCTTATGCGGGAGATTTTTCTTCTGAAATTTCTTTGAGGCGAACTCCTTGTACCGTTTGTAGAGATCCTTCCCACAAAACTTGCATTCCAATAGATTCTCTTCCTCGCCCCAGTAGATCATGCACATTTCAGGACAACAATCTATGGTATCCATTGGCAATCTCATTCCCCGCATCTTTTTCTTTGCCTGGTAAAAGTTACTGGGAACTAGGTTTGGATTAGGAGTGAGCTCCTTCATTAGTTGACCCACTGATTGAAGTTCGCTTCAGATTGATGACCATCACTCTTACAAGCCATTAGCCAAGCCAACAGAGAAAACTCTGTGAGCGGGCACCCTAGATAAACTGGCTCAGTTGAGGTATCCAACATGTCAAAGAACATTTGATCCTGAGGATTAGGTGGCTCTTCCACATCCTCACCGTTAATGGCTCCGTGGTGTCGTCCATAAACTCATGACTTGCAGCATCATGCACAATTTGCTCAACTCATTCACGATCAGAATTAGCATCAAATGTGGTACTCTTAGTATTTTTCATCACATTTTCCTTCTTTCTTTTACGCTTCAAGTTTCCATAATCCATAAAAGGTATTGGTGTCTCACCATGAGAAGTCCATACAAAATACTCAGAACGAAGCCCTTACGTTTCAAATGGTTCATCACCGTTGCAGGAGGGAAATATTACTTATTTCTATATTTGTTTTGGTTACAAGGCACAACATCACCCCTTCACTCAAACACTTGGTTTGTGTCATTGCAGAAGCAATGAAAGCTTAAACCCCTTCCACGAAACGTGCCTCAAATCTCCCATTAACAGTTCGTTGGTACATCCATGAACGATCGGAATTCATAATCGATGAGTAATAATATTAACCTGCGTCTTCAATTATTAGATTTAGAATATTTATTAAGTTTCATCTTCAATTATTATTTAAAGTTTATTCAATACATTTCTCATTACAATTAGCTAAAGTAAATTCATACTCATAAGCTGATGAAACGATGAATTACATACATTTACATTACAATAATTCAATATTTTTCAACATTACATGCAATTTACGTTTAATACTACTAATTCATATAATCCTAGCTAGTACATATCCGAGTCAAATATTCTAAATATTAAACTTCTCCTAATTACTGATTTTGTTCCTAATTCCGTTGTACCGCTCTAATCCACACTAGTTCCACTACATTAGATCTATCCACAAGACTTCAATAGGATACCCCAACCCCCGCCTCTCCCTCCACTGTAAATACTGTGGAGAATATCTTGGTTCCTCACCAAGATGATCCCATACCTCATAATCATCCATGAATCCATTCCATATCAAGTGATCAACTACGTTTGCAGGATTCAAAAACTTTATGTTGATGCATGTTTCCATGTGCAAGGGCACATTATCAACCCCTCATTTACACATGTCGGATGTGACATTACAAATTCAACTAAAGCTTCTACTCCTTTCACAAAAATCCATCGAACTCTCCCATTTAATTACTTTACGACGGTATTCCCGATCAGTACTCATTTTTAACCTAACACATCTAAATTTATTAGGTCTTACTAAATTTCAACTACATTCCAATTTATTACGCTTAATTCCCTCTAAAACATTTTATAAATTTTAAAAATAAAACATTTACAAATATAATCATCAAACGGTTCAAAACTACTAATTAAGACGGATAACTTTTAACCGAATCAGTTCATTATCTCAAAGTTGACATACCTAGTATACTACCGTAAACATACAATTACTCAACTTAGTCAAAATTTACATAATTTTCAAAATTATAAACAAAAATAAAGGTCTCATAACACTCAACTAATTCTTAATATAATCCTACTACATATTAATATTTCAAATTAAACTAAGTTAGTTACTATTTCTTCATACATATATCAAATTTACATCCTTACAATACCTAATATGAGCTAAACAAACTACAATATACTTCATATCAACATATCAAGAACTAATCGAATTAAACAAAATTTCTAAATCTAAAAGCATAAGGGTTTAGCCAAAATACCTTGATTCCTTAGCAGATGAAACTTGAAATTGAAGGAAGATATGCAACCACCAGAGCACGAGGTTCAAGATTCCACCGTGATTCGCCGGAAAACTTGAGAGGACGAAGAGGGAGGATTTGGGGCGAAAATGACGAGAGGAGGAAGAAAAGGGAAGACATCTTAGCTTCTCGTTATAATCGTTTTTAACGACAGATATATTATCCGTCGTTATATTTATTCTTTTCCTTCCTTTTTTTTTTTCTGGGTCAACAGTGTAATGGCGGATAAGTCTATCCGTCGCTACATCTAACGACGGATTGACTTATTCGTCGTTAGATTACGACGGATTAACCTTTCCGTCGTAACACTTAACGACGGATGTTATTCGTCGTTAGGTGGCTAGCGATTTGTCACTAGCCACGACGGATTTCATCCCGTCGTTAATAACCGTCGTAACAACGGTGTATTCTTGTAGTGCAACTACTTTTTATAAATAGAACTTATTTACACCTTCTCTTTTGGGCAATCCTATTCGAGGTGCGTAAACATGTGCTTTCCACGTTCAAGTCGAACCATGAGTCTTTGGCGAATGCTATTGAGCCTACCCTAATTGTGTCCTAAAGTAGCGAAATTTCTTACCGCATTAAGTGCAGAACCAGAATGTCTAAAAGAGGAATATCACCTACCATACTAAGTCAAGGAGGATTTACCTTTTACATCTCATGCTTTACTTAAAGGTAAATAAATCAATCAAGATAAATAAATCAAGACATGCTTGTTTATCTGTGTAATTATAGTGTACGAGTTCTATGTGGGTGTTCGAATGCCGACACCCAAATTCACAAGAGAGCCGATCTAAATTTAATATAATGGTGTAATTCAGAAGCTTGTGTATATCTCATCAAGTGGTCTGTTAATATAGTGTTACAACTCATATGATCTCTACTTTTATTAAAATTTGTGATATGATCTCTACTTTTATTAAAATTTGTGATGGTCCCGTATATGATGAATCCAATATAATATCTTTTACAATTTATTATTTTATTACTATTCTTTAATTGAGTAGATGAATCCAATATAATATCTTTTACAATTTATTATTTTATTACTATTCTTTAATTGAGTAGAAAGTATAAGTGCTTGGAAAAAATTTAAGGAAATTGATGGTTTATGAATTATCTATAAAATTTGTTCTCTTTTTACTAATTGACCTATTACTCTAGGTAACTCTTTTATTAAAGTAAGAGACCTATAACTCTAGGTAATTCTTTTATCAAAGTAAGAATATCTTTATAAAATATTTTTTTTAAATGGTTAAAGGGTATCTCGAACTTCCGATTTATTGGTTGAAAGTAAAGCGTCTTACCAACTGAGTTGCGCTTCATTTTCAACAAATATGAAAATGTATAAATAGGATGTACTAGGAAGATTTATCAGCTAGTTATGGGTTATTGAATTGGTTAAGGGGATTCAGTAGGATATATTATTTTTGTCTAGAAACTTATAAATTTTAATTCATGTCTGTTAAAATTCATTTAGCTGTTTGTTGTAATGCTTCATCATAATCAATTATATTTTAAAAAGTTTAAAGGGATTGAAAACGCTACCCTTACTAACAAAGTGCACATTTCTTTTTGAAGAACCACCAATGAGAACTCAAAAGTTTGCTCCAAAACAATTTTAGAATTAGTTATCAACTGAAAAGTCTTTTGGTTGACACACGAATGATAATAAAATGCACGAGAAATAATTTGTGTTGGTACAATGCGACCAACATACTTGAAAAGGTATTGATTAATGATTGAGTTGTGGCATTTGTACCACAAATAAGTTTAGCTAGTTACGGTTTAGTTTAAACGGTAACAGCGGTACTCAAGTGGCGGACAATTACCCTTTGATCGTGGAAATGCCTCGAGTTTAAGTTTTTTGGGTCCCAGCTTTTCATCACCAATAAAAATAATTTATGCAGAACAAGGGTTAAGATCGTTTTCGTGCTAGATGTACCGGCATGTGTGTTAAAATGCTACTACTAATCAGTAATTTTGATTCCAATTATTAAGTATTACTGTTGGTTTTATTTGATCCACAATTCACAAGGTTCATGCATTTTCCGTCACATCGCCAATAACGCTACCAGCCTACTCACCAATTTCGACAGTTAACGCACCACTCTAAGCTTTCAGCTTGTAAATTCGATGAAATTAGAAGATATAATATAATGACATGTAAAAGTATTTGAAACATAGTTCATCGTCTAGCACATCGAAATACTTGATAAAAATTCTTAATAATAAATAGATAAATATATAAATTCATGCAATGGAACTCTAAATCGGAAAGAAATAGCTAATGCTTTTAAAGTGGTACAAAATGAAGTGCTAACTGAAGTTCCAGTGCGAGCTGAAATTCTTGCATAACACATAGGTATTGTTTGGTTTGCCCATGTCATGATTTTTAAGCACTTTGCCATGTTCATAATTGTGTTTGACCCAGAATAATAAAATGACATGGACATGACACTCCCCATGGCATAATTTACGATCAGGCTTTCTATTGGTCAGCTTTGCTTATGTGGTGGACTATGACAAGTCCATGATGCAACAAAATTTTAGTAGCCATGAAGCCAATTAGACTGGCATAGCATCAATCCAATTGTTGTGGTCCAAACATGATAAAATGAATTTTGACATTGCTCTGACAAACCTTTTCTTGTGGTATAATGTTAATAAAATATTGCCATAAAAGATTATGGCATGAGCAAACCAAACCGCATAATAATACAAACATCAGTTCTAAAGTTGCTTCCTATAGATGGCAAGCCAATATTATCTCCTCTCTCCAAAAAACTTATTAAATTCAAGTCAAACTAATAATATTAAATTAAAAATAAATGGTAAATATAAAAATAAAGATGTATACTTTTATAATAAATGTGTCAATTTTGCTTCCCATCCAAAAAGATTCATAATATTACTCTAAAACGTAGAGCCAAAAAGCTAAGTTCTAAATGTCAAATTATTTGATCCTTCCCGCAAGACTTCATAATATCTATTACTCCTTCTCCATTCTCTTTATTCTATCATTACTATAAATTTTTATATAAAACTACGTACCAATTATAATGTACGAAGTTCTCGAGGATGAAAAAAATACCATTTCTAATTAGAACACAAAACTCTGTATATATTATCATAAAATAAAGTATCCCACGACCAACAAATAACAACAAAATATTACACTTACCTATTCTCTGCATTTTCACATTTTACAGCAAAAGTATACTTTTCTACAATATTTTCATAATTTATCCTTTATTTTATTTTTTCTACTTAAAACTATTTACCAACACTAATGTCTAAAGCTATTCGTGGCATATTATATCTTTCGATGTTAGGGATATGAAATCTAAAATTGTTGATTTATTAGATTGGATCCCCTATGTTTTAAAATTTAGGAGGGGCAGATGCCTCACTATTCGTCTATGCCCACTTCTAGCTCTACCCGGCGTCTAATATCAAGAACTGAGGGGGCACAGACAGCACCTGTATCATAGTATATCAACCAAACATTATAAGCATATCCATTGAGTACAAAGTACAAACATTGCGGAATACAAACTTGGTACTGGGTTTCATTACTTCACATTCTGTATGTGCTTGAAAACTCAGAAGAATCAGTACGACTCTATCTCCCTTTGATATTCCTGAAGCGTCTCTTTTCAGTTTGCAATTGACTGGCTTAATCATTTACGACATAATACCCTTCAGATCAGTTAGAATGAGTCTCGGTTCAGCATTTTAGAAAATGCTCATATCTGCTGGGGGTCCATAGACACTATCCCAGGAGAACGGTACGACCCAGCTAATGGCTTTATCACCTGAAAAATCAATTACAAGAGTGCAAATCAGTGTATTTCCTGAAAACTGTATGCAAATCTAGAAGGTAGCTGGCTATAGACAGAGGCCCAATTTTTTGTAAAATTCAGATTTCCTAATATAAAGTCTTGTAACTCTAGATAAAGATACTCCTGTTTTAACAAAAACTTCACCGTTTTATCGAAAAATACAACAAATTAAAACAGGAAGAGAATAAAAACGGAGTACAGGTTATATGTGACCATTTCAGCCAGCCCACAATATCATGATTGCTTTGAGAATGTCATAAGAGTGCTGAAATAGAATATCTCATACCCAAAGCTTAACATTGATTCAGTTCTTTTGGGTTGGGCATTAGAAACTCCATGTGCAAACAATTGTACTAGTAAAATCCCATAATAAACAAGATCCGTCAGAGAAGGGAAGATTAGATACTTGCATTCATGCTCATGTGTATCGAAACCAACACTCAAGATTTGTGTTTGATACTATGCTTATAAATGAGGAAATGCATAATTAATATAAGTTTTTATTTTTTGTACGAATAAGAATTGATAATACATCTATCTATTAATAAATATCCTTTAGAAAATGAGACGGTGAAGAAAAACTTATCAGTCTTCCCAGACTTGCTTATAACACCCATCATGTCAAGAAAACTAAATTGATTGGCCAAAACATGCGTACATGCATACACTAATACGCAACAACAAACCAGAAGTGTACAGGAAAATGTTCCAATATAAATAAATATGGCTTAGCTCACCCTGAATCTGAGACTGATTCAAACCCACAAGTTTATTTGTTGCCTCGGCCAAACAGAAGGCTTCAGGAATGTTGTCTCCCTCCGAACAGTAACATAGCAAGCATGTGACTTTCAAACCTTTTGCCTAGCCAAAGATAAACATGTCTTCAGAACAGTTTCATCTTCGGACAAGGTCAAGCATAAAAGTTCAGCATGTGTAATATCCCGTAATTCTGTAATGGCATATTTATGTTAGGACAAGGTCAATCTTTTGGGTTGTTGAGCTGTTCTGGTGAAGCTCAGGCGATTGACTATTGTAAGATTGGCTTGAATTGAATTTTGGTGTATTATATAGTTATTGAATTGAGACTTTGGCTCTTGTTGATCTATTATTCGTATTATTGCCATTGTGATTAACCTTCACAAAAATGAAAATGTCCGAAGAAACTAGAGATTTCCAGAAACCTAAAAATTCACACAATTCATGTAAATGCCATAGATATTTCAAAACACCAAATCCTCCATTGCAACCTCTGAGGGAAAATCTCGCTTTTTCTGATAGGCTTTGAAAATTTTGTCCAGCCACAAACGGAAAAGCAGATATATAATGTTAATGTAGAAGGAAATTTCAGCAAATATGCTAAAATGAAATGAGAAGCAAAAGTGGTATACTTGTGCAAATTGCATGTGTGAGGATAATTTGCATTAAAAACAGGGAATTTACAATTCATTACCTTAAAGCAGGAAAAAAGAGCTGCAAAAGGCAAACTTGGGCAGTAATCTTCATCTCCTAGTTCTTCATGAGGAAAATCATCATCAGCTTCAGACCCCTCTTCCGCAAGTGCATTGAGATACTTCCAAGTCCTTTGATCTGGATTATAGTCTTGGAGTATGTTCCAACCAAGCTTTTCACAGTCACCATTACTCCCATCTACATTAGAACTTGCTAAGTAATGTACCTGCAAACCACTGAACAAATGACCAAAGTATCAGCAGTTTTAGCATTATAAAGATAAGTCCCATGCATAGCATACTTGAACATGACATAAGATATGTCATTCCATCACCCATGTAAATGTTGTGCACAAATAGACTAAAGGTAATACATAAAAGGTTTGAGAATTTAAAAGTCGCTCATAATATTGACACCACCACATGTTTGTTTCTATATTATTTTTTGAAGTAATTAAAGTCCAATAAATCCTGCAAATAAGTACAACAATATTCAGTGAAGACACACCTCAAGTACATCATAAGCCATCAAGGCCTCAAGACCACAGCAGTCTTAAGCCAACCGCCTTGTTTCTATATTATTATTATTATGATGATGATTTTTTATATTTTTTTTGCATTAAATAAATAATATGAATAATATTTAGGAAAACAAGAAGTAAACTACTCCTATATATGCACTACTAAGACAGTGAGAAATAAAAATTCAGACAATTCAGGCAAACAACTGTTTTATGTCAAATACTGTGTGAAGTTGTAGTCATATGTGGACTCTGAAATTTTTTGTTTGATGTAAATATGCAAAATCAAAAAAAATTTGCAACTTAAATGATGAAATGTAACAAAGGGAAAAAACGAGTCAAGTGTTGTTGCTAAAGAGCTGTAAGATGAGATCCCTACACATGGAGTTAATCTCCCCTAAACCAGACAAACAAATTTTCCAATTCTATCAAAAGTTTGTTTATTCTTACAAAAGTATTTATCAGTGTAAGTTTTCCAATTATATACTGTGCAACATCAAGTCCGACAGTTCACAAATTTGACAAACTCTACTGCTTCTGGTCAACCTAATCCTGTTAAAGGAGACCAGTGTTTTCAGTATTCATTACATTACTTAAGCTCAATAAATCATCACTGATACTCTTGGGTGTATGGAACTCTCAACGCTTTAGTCATATATGGAAAATAAACTTATAGATAGACCTCAATAGAACCCACATTCAATACCTTGACATATCAATACGTCTCCATCGACCAAAATCTAAGCCAGAGAGCATAATAACATGCTTCATTCCATTAGCTACTGCAAAATTTGCGAGGTTCCTAGCATATTCCATCATCATGCCCTGTTTAAAAAAGCGAAAATACTTATGGTAACAATCAAGCTCAATTAACATTAGTTTGAATGGGAAAAAACATGTTGAATGACAAACAAGTATGAATACAAACAATCATGTGGCAAAGAAAGTGCAATTAACAAGCTGCATTCAAATTTGAGAAAATTCTTTCATAAGCAAGGGATCAGAACATGAAATCCAAAACCTATACAACTTTTGGGAGTCCACCCATAATTGCACATTCTTGATAATCAAGTCTATTCTACTGGGTTTGGCTCTTAGATTAGTAAGAGTTTCACTGTGTTAAATGTCCAGTTCTGGATATGAGACACTTTGTGTAGTTTGTCCCAAGTTAGGCAAAAACTAATTTAGATAAGAGCCATTGAGATTATCATATACCTTGCACAAAGCTCTATTACATCACCTATAGATCCCCATATTTGCATATGAGATACCTTGTGTAGTTTGTCCAATTAGGCCAACACTAAACTTGGATAGAATCATTGAGAATATGATTATCACATATCTTGCACAGCACTTGAGATACAAGAATCGCATATACTCACATAATCACTAATAACTGCACATGTGAAGATCCACAAGGTCTATAAATTTGCAATAGCCCTAGAATACAAACAGCTTAGGCAATCGGTAAGAGTACCCATTCCATCTTGTTTTTGGCTCGAAACATAACTGCATTCGAATATCTAACTATTTCCAACAAAACGGACCTCTAGTGCCCCAGAAATCATCGCCTAAAAAATGAACTGTATTCCTAATTGTAAATAATACTCAATAGTAACCCTAATGAACACATCCGACCATTACACTAGTTACGATTCCTACCACATTCAACAACCACAAATAGACAATAACCTGTAACAATCGTGCAAGCATTAAGTTGAGGTAAACAAGAAGCACACAGTATATCGACAATCCACGCTTGTGTAACAATCAGACTATTACAAATTCAACCTTAATCACAGGAGAGCGCTGCTGCACGAGTGTCAAAGAGCGAGACGACGATTCATAAACTGCAAATTTAACCAAACACAACTCATTTCCAACATACAGCGGTCGAAACGAACAAACAAAGGAAAAACGAAACCTTCTAAAGGAAGAGCAAGGGTTCCAACTGGCAATGGCGAATAAGCATCATTTCCAACACAAGGTAGGACATTAGGATCGTCCAGATATCCAACTCTCTCGGCTTTAAGAGACGAAATCAATAGATCAACAGCTAATTGTCCAACATTTCCAATAGATAAAGCAGGCTGAAAAGAGCAAATAAGGTTCAATAGAAATGGGAGAAATGTAAAAATAGGTAGTGCGAATTTGTACAAGTAAGAAATGGTAACTAACCAGGATTAAAGTTGAGCAATTAGGGTTTAGTTGCTTCCCATCTTCAAGGTAGAATTCCATTGAGGTTCTGTTACTCTGTGTAAACTGAGCTGAGCTTTTAGGAACGGTAGCTTTACTTTCTTTCTGGTTTCTTGGAGAAGAAGATAGTTGTGGTTAATCGCCCAAATTTGGGCCGACTTTCTTGCACTTTAGCCCACAGCCCGCCCAACACAATGGAATACCGATTCGTCAAGCAAAATTTGTTTAAAGTTCAAGCTCTAGAGTTGGGTATATAGGGCTTGAGCCCAGCTCTAAACCCAAATCACAAACAGTTCACTAGCAACGATTGGACGTTTCAGAATATCTTCTATTTTTTTCTTTTCTAAAGCCTCCATATAATAATTGCTTATATCATACCTATAAATTACGATGATACAAGTCAAAACAATAGATCGCAAATGACGCAATACTTTATTCTATCTTTCTATTTGTTGAAGTGCATTTGTTCGTCATAAAATACTCAATCACTTAATTGTATAATTCTTTTCGCATTATGTATTAAATAAGTACAGATAGGATTCCTTATCTTCTAAAAATTATATTTTAGATAAATTTTCTTAAAGTTTCTTCACCTCCACCCTCCTTAGTTTAATTTTGTTGTCTACGAAACCAACATCTTCCCACACTTCATTGAAAATAACCACTCTTGCATGCCCTCATAACGGTTTATTCTCTCATGCATCTTATTGTACTAACTTCTAATGCTTTAAAAAATATATCTTCATTATATTACATTTAGTAGATTTTGTACCGTATTATGTTGTAGAGTGGAAAAAATCCAACCTAACTAGCTTCACTAAAATCAATGAGAAGTCTCTGCAGCCTAGATTCATGAATAAAGGAATGGGAAAGGAAAAAGAAAAGCTCTCCAAGAAGGGGAAAAGAATAAGAAAATGGAAACTAGAAAGGAACTGCGTCTTTATTTCGTCATACACACAAAGAAGACATTATCCCCTCACTGAGTTCACTCATTCTAGACATAATTAACATTTTACATTCACTCATTCCATGCTTAACTTCTACTAATGAGTTTCTTTTAATTGATTTTTTTCCCTATCATAATATAAAGAGGTGGCAAATATTACCATACTTGATTTAAAACATGTTATTGGGACAAGATTCAAAACTAGTTGACAGAACCACATTTCTTCCGAATTTCTCCAGCTTTTCCAGTCAGTACGCCAACTTTGCCAAGTTTTGTCATTGATGTTGCAAAATCTCTAGCGAACAGAAATGGATCTGTACTATAATCCTTCACCATTGCAGCAGTCTTGGTGTCTCCCATTAAAGCCTGATCGGACTCGAGAAGGCCTGTTTTGTTCATAACATTCTTATAGTACATGTTATCGAACTTTACTGTACTTTGGTAGTCCAACGGAGCTAGCTTGGTGTTGGAGTTGTCAGCATTCGGACAAGAACTTTGCAAGTTTGAGAGGAACGATGAATCTATAGTAGGATCCGGGTTGCCCGAATTTTTGAAGTTGAAGAGCCTTCTCTTGAATGTGAAGCATTGAGCAAAACCAATTGTGTGCCCTCCTATTGAACATAACGTCAAAATTCAAAAACTGATGAACATATTTAACTCACGTTATTCATTTATGTAGCATACCTGACAGAACTACCATGTCCCTCATATCAAGACCCTTAGTGGTAAATTTGGCTGTGATATTCTCTAGAGGCTCGAATGGCGATGGTAACTGTTCATTAGCTGATTTCTCACTCGCAGTTAATCCATCCAGCCTGCCAAGTGGAACAGGCCACATCGGCCCTCCCGACTACATATATGCAAAACAGAGATAAGAATCGGAATCATTTGCAAACAGGCACAGGCAAAAGGTTCGTTCAACTAGAAGATGCTCCTTACCAGGATAATAGCTTCTCTAGCTGCAAGAGCCAATATGTCCACACATGATACGGTGGAAGGGCAGGCCTTTTCCAAATCAGCCTTTATACTGTCAATAACTTCAAATCCCCGGACAGAATTACGATTGGGTAAAGCATTCTTCTCCCCTTTGAGATTGTCAGTATCATCAAGAAGAACTGAACCTTCACATCCCTGCACAAATATTTTTATCATAAACATGCAACTCGTCAATATTGATCAATTCTATAAATAAAACTGAATGACAAGTTCATAACTGAACTAAGATGAGAAGCATTACATCTACGAAACAATCATGAAAGTGGAGACGAAGGAGTGAAGCAGCCATTCTGGAGTCATTTTTCAATGCTGACCAAACTCCCCAACGAACAATCATGGAAAGCTTTGGACAGGATTTGTCGTAGTAATTGGTACTGAGTGGACCATCAGACGACTTAGGAAAATAGCCACCACCCGCGTTGATCAGGTCTGTGTAATAGATGAGTACGAGAATGATAGCCGCGATGTTAAAGGTTTTATGATCCATTTTGAGTATTAAAGTGAAGGAGTTCTTAAGAGTTTGGGAAGTTGTAGTGAAGAGTAGAAGTGCAGTTGCTTCAATTTATAAGAACAGGAGATGATTAATTACTTGGATGGATTTCAGAGTGGCATTTCCACTAAGTTCATAGTAGTGACCTAATTAATACATGTTGCTGCACACAATCATAAACTATACAAATTACCAGCTAAATGGAACAATGTGAACTTTTTATACTACTTTTTATTGTTTAAAAGAAATTTCCTTTTACTCAAAAGAAGAAGAATTTAGCAGTCCAAGTACATTGAAGCTAGCTAGCTCTAATTTCCGGGTTGCAGGCTTTCAGTGTAATAGACTATGTAATCCTAGTTAAATTAAACATAGTTATATATATTAGACTCTTAGTTAGATTAATCTTATTCTCCTAATTAGATTAGAGATCGCTTCTTATATTTTGTATATATACCCTACTTCATTCTATAAATAAACACGATTGATTATTCAATAATCTTACATGGTATCAAAGGGTTATGATCATTCCGCTGCATAATACTGTGATCATCGACCTTGCTTGTGTTACTATCTAAAAGCACGAACCTACTGTTCGTTCTTCTTCTTCCCCAAACAGCAACCTGCAATCTCGATTCCTCTCCCCCTGCTGATTTTTCGATCCCTTGTCGTTTCCCTGTTATCAGATCGATTCTCTGATCTCGATCTTTGTTCTCTTCTCACCGACAAAAAAACAGTCGCATCGATCATCACCCAGCTTTCGAAATTCGATTTCGATCAAGCACCAAATTCTATCAGTTTTCTCTGTTCTGGATCGCATCCACACTGTTCAATCTCTTTCTTCCCCAAACATAACGCAAGCTACCCGAATTCGTTCTCCCTTCTAATCGAACCCACTGTTCGATTAGCTTCCTGTTTTACTCTCCTTGTTCGATTTCCACCACCTAGCCGAGATCATGACCACCAGTTCTCCTTGGCCATACCAAACCTGGCCTCAATGGATTTTTCCACCACCATGGGCTATGCCGTACTATTCTTACCCCACGACAGCTTGAAATCCGGCCCAACACCGTCCTTCAGGACCCGCGCAGGCTTACACTTTGCAAACTCCGGATGAAAACTGGTATTAGACTCTGGCGCTTCGTCCCACATGACCACCAATCCAGGTACTCTTTCGTCTTATTCTTCTTTGAGCAAACATATTGGTATTATTGTCGGTAATTGTAACAGTATTTCAATTTGTGGCTTCGGTCATACTTCTCTCTCTCATCCAAATCCCAACTTTCGACTCTCTAACATTTTGCATGCTCTTAATCTAGTTAAAAATCTTATTTCGGTTCGCAAGTTCACCATCGATAATCATGTTTCTGTTGAATTTGACCCTCACAATTTTTCTGTTAAAGACCTCACAGCGGGGAACCATCTAATGAGATGTGACAGCACCGGAGACCTCTATCATATCACTACGACAAATAAAACTACCCCACCCACCACCTTTCTCGCCACTACTCCAACACTGTGGCATTCTCGTCTTAGCCATCCTGGCGATGCTATTCTTCGTTATCTTCATTCTTCCATTTATATTCAATGTAATAGCACTAGGAATTCTTTTTGTCATTCTTGTCGTTTAGGAAAACATATTAAATTACCATTCGAAGATTCAAAGTCGCCTACTCTTATGCCCTTTGACATAATTCACAGTGATTTATGGACATCACATGTTTTAAGTTCTTCTGGACATCGCTATTATCTCTTTTTCTTAGATGACTTTAGCAATTTCTTATGGACCTTTCCTATCTCCCACAAATTCCAAGTTTTCTCTATCTTTCTCTCCTTTCAAACTCTCATTCGAACACAATTTGAAAAGGACATTAAAACCTTGCAATGTGATAATGGTCATGAATTCGATAACAACCAGTTTCGCTCTTTTTGCACCACACATGGCCTTTCCCTTCGTTTTTCTTGTCCCCACACCTCCTCTCAAAACGGCAAAGTTGAACGCAAAATGAAGTTAATTTTTATTTAGCTATTCCAATCATTGTTATAGCAGATTCTTCTAAGGTGTCACTTTTGTAATAATTTCCTATATCAAGTATTGTATCTAGGCTAAAGGCATACTCTATAGTTTGTAGTATGATTAAAATAATAATTAGGTCCCTCTAGTATAATAAGCCTAACTATTCTAAATACTTCTAAGTAATATTCTAGGATACTCCTTCTTAATAAATATAGGGTAAACACCCCTTTACTAAATAATGTAGTATAAGTATGTATAGATACTTGGTCGTGTGGTCCATAAATAACATTATGCGTACTATACTTGTTCATTCCTCTACCCCTCCTTCTTTTTGGCCTCACACCCGTGATACAGCTACGTATCCTCTCAACATATTGACATCCAAACTTTTAAAATTCATTCACCTACTTTGATTCTCTATCGAAGGATTCCTTTTTACTCTCACCTCCGTGTTCTCGGATGCCTATGTTTTCCCCTCTTTCCCTCCACCAAAATTAACAAGCTTCAAGCTCATTCTACTCCTTGCATTTTCTTAGGATATCCTGCTAATCATCATGGTTATAAATGCTATGACTTGTCTACTAAGAAGTTCTTTTTCTCTAGACATGTCAACTTTCATGAAACACATTTTCCCTTTGCCACGGTCACCTCTTCTCCCCCATCATCATATTATTTCTTGACCCCAAGTATATCACCTTACATCTTCGACTACATCTCCACCACAACACCCGCTGCTGGATCATGGATCCAGTAGCCTCCTCCGTCCCCTATTCCCGCTGCTTGATCACGAATCCAACAGCCTTCTTCAATTCCGGATGTTGGATCCTCGATCCAGCAACCCTCACATCCCGTTGTTGGATCCGCCTCGATCTAGCAACCCCTGCCTTCCGAGGGTGCGGCTGCTCCATCCCCACAGCCCGCCCCCGACTCTCTTCCAGCGGCCCCCATTCTCCGCCCTCCCTCAAATAAACATCGCACACCAAATCCCAATGTTTTCGGCCCCAATTATGTCAACGTCACCCAAACACCGACGACTATTTCCCCTCTTCCTCGAAATTCTGTTAGTGCTTTACATGACCCAAATTGAAATGATGTCATGCTTGATGAATTTAATGCTCTTATTAAGAATAAGACGTGGGAGTTGGTGCCCCGTCCTTCTGATGCCAATCTTATTCGTTCTATGTGAATTTTCCGCATAAAAAGAATTTTGATGGCTCTTTCGAGCGGCACAAGGCTCGTCTTGTCTGTGATGGCAGGTCTCACCAGGTTGGCATTGATTGTGACGAGACTTTTAGCTCGTTTGTCAAACCGGCTACTATCCGGATTGTTCTCAACATTACTCTTTCTTGCTCGTGGCATATTCATCAACTAGATATCAAGAATGCTTTTCTTCATGGCAATCTTCACGAAACAATTTATATGCATCAACCATTTGGATTCAAGGATAAACCACACCCAGATTATGTGTGTCTACTGAATAAGTCTCTTTATGGTTTAAAGCAAGCCTCTCGAGCTTGGTACTGATTTCGTTCATACCATTGGTTTCTGCCACAGCCAATCGGATCACTCGCTCTTCATCTACTCTCGAGAAACCGACACATCATATATTCTTCTCTATGTGGATGAC
>JAYMSP010002771.1:0-22556 GCA_036897095.1 Plantago elongata
GGCAGATAAACAGGTACAGGAATTGAAAATGCGAGGAATGAACAGTAGCAAACTTTCCCAAGGCCGGATGCCGAAAGCTCGTAATCACTCACCGTAGGTATCGGGTGCTTCAGGATACTTCGAGGTTCCTGATAAATAGATAAACAATACTATTTAATACTTAAAAGATCCCCGACACTTTAATATTTTCTAACGACGTCTTCGTGACTTCCTTTACCTTACGACGTACAGATTTAATATCCGAGTTTTACCATTATCTTGACACTGTATTTAATTACGTTTTCGACGTTTAAACTAAATGACACCGATTAGTATTTTGATCTCAGTTGCTTATTTCCGTTAAAACCGGCAAGATGATATTTTATTTCATCTTCCAAAATTATCCGGTAATTTACTCCTAACAAGTGCAACAGACGATAGGTCTGTCTCAGTATACCCGGTATAGTCCCCAACAAATAATTCAACTATACACGATAAAGTCTGTCCAGCAATATCCCAACCTCTAACAGTATACCATTATTTAAATAATATTATATTCCGGTCTCCTAGTCGATGGCAAGTCGACATTTATCTAAGACAACAATATAATTTAATTTCTATTAACTGTGAACAACTACTACTAATCGGTAATTAACAATAATTAACCCCTAATTAATACTAATTAACACTAATTTCCCCATGATTAATTACTACTAATGACATTATTTATCGTTAATTAAATATTAATGGTAATTAGTTAACGGTAATTTATTACGGTAATTATTAATAGTAATTAATTAACTACAATCATTAATTACCTAACGATAAATTTTAGCGCTAATTTACGATAACTAATTAGGACTAATGATACTTAGCTAATCGATAACAAATTACGATAATTAACGGTAATAAATTAAATACGATAAAATTACCGAACGATAATTAGCGATAAAATAATAATATGACACTAACCGAGTGCGCGTCGAGCAACGGGCAGAGTAACGATAACCGAAGCGGGGTCGGGACGGAACGGCGGCGAATAATATTATATTAATTTCTCGTTCATATATTCGAATTTAATCGAATTCGATCGAGAAAATTTACCGGAATATTCGGTCGAGTTAACGACGCTATCCCGGGGGGTTTGCGCGGCTGTGGAGTGGTGGTCGGAGGGTGGTGGCTGGAGGCGGCGGGCCGGTGGCCGGAAAAAGAGGGGAAATTGGGCAAAATTGAGGGAAGAAGGAGAATGGGGAGAACCGAGAGAGGGACAGAGAGGGCGAGAGGTGTGAAGAGCAATGGCGGAGGGAGTGGCTATTTATAGCCGGAGATGGCGGTGGAGATCGGAGCTCGGTGGCCGGAAAATGGCCACGTTTTCGGCCTCTCCTCCATTCGCCCCTTTTCCCCTCGTGGCCCTTCCTTCACCGCTCGTTTTTCGAGCTTCTCACGCGGCTTGGTCGGGCGGCGCCGCCATGGCTTCGATTGGAGGAGATGGGCGGTGTGGCACCAGGTATTGCTCGAATCTCGGTTTTGCAGCTTCAAGGTACATACATGGCGGCTGGGAACGTTTGGTTGGAGAAGATGATGGTCAAATGACCATTACGCCCTCACTTGAAATTAAGAGAAAAGAAGGAGCTAGGGGTAACTTTGTCTTTTTGCTATTATATACAACTGAATCGTTCTGGCTTCCAAACGACTCGTAAATAAAATCCAAAAAAATGGAAAATCGATTTCCGGACATTTGTCAAGTCGTTCTCGAGCCACCGGAAAAATAAAAAAATAATTTTTATTTTATTATTTTATTCGTTAAATAACTAAATCCTATTTTAACGTCGAATCCGCTTGGCGTTAAATTTCTAAACCGATCTAATATACTTACGTAATATTTTCACTCGTACAAAATAATAAAATTAATATTTTATTAAATTATCGAAAAAACAGGGAATTTTAGCGGACCTTACAAACAACATCCTAAGGATAAAACTTTTGCAAATTCCTCGCGTTCCAGGTTCTCTTGAGAACTCTCCCTTCAAGATCCTCTAGCTCATAGCTTCCATTGTTTCTTACCCCAATGATCTTATATGGGCCTTCCTATTTAGGTTTGAGCTTTCCCACATGGCTAAGGATATTCGCCCTCCTTAAGACCAAATATCCAACTTGGAGATCCTTGTTGCATACATTCTTGTTGTAGGCTCGGGCGATGGAAGTTTGTATCTAAGGACATTAGCTAAAGAAGAATTCACTTATCTTTCAAGAGCTCAAGATCATAGATCCGAGCTACCTCATTTTCTTCGGGCTGATACTACCGGATCCTTTGAGTTTCAACAATGACCTCTGAGGGGATGACTGCCTCGGATCCATAAACCAATGAGAAAGGGGTTTCCTGAGTTGCAGTACTCGGAGTTGTCCGATGTGCCCAGAGTACATCATCTAGGTCTTCAACCCAACTTCCTTGGAAAGTTTTTGAACCTTTTCTCCAGGATCTTAACAATGGTTCGGTTGGTAGACTCGACATGCCCATTGGCTTGGTGGCATCCGACTGAAGTGAAACATTGTAAGGACTTGCACCATTCCTTAAGCTTGTTTCTGGAGAATTGGGCTCCGTTGTCCGAGACAAGTATCCTCGGGAGTCCGAAGTGGCAAATAATGGTTTTCCAGATAAAATCCGGACACGAGCCCCCGTGATGGTAGCCACTACCTCGGCTTCAACCTACTTCGTGAAATATTCCACGGCCAAAATCAAAAATTTCTTTTGTGGGGCTCCCAAAGGGAAAGGTCCTACAATGTCAATGCCCCACTGATCAAACGGGCAGGAGATGATTGACGGAATCATCGGGTTGTTGGACCTATGGGGGATGTTGGCATAGAATTGACAATCACTACAGGTCCGGGTGAAGTTAGTCGAATCCTTATCAATTGTTGGCATGTAATATCATTGCCGGATAATCTTTTGTGCCAAAGTTCTACCTCCAGAGTGGCTGCCACAACTTCCGCTATGTACTTCCTCTAAACCTGTCCGAGCTTCTTGCGGTCCGAGACAGCGCAGGTGGGTTCCACTGAAGGATCTCTTATAAAGGTCACCTTCTAGTAGGAAGTACCGGTGTGCTCGACATTGAACTCTTCGGGCCTCAACTGGATCCGAAGGCAGTATATCCTTCCGAAGATAAGCTAGAATATCGGTCATCCAAGTTCTTTCTGAGTCTGAATGATATACCGGGAGTCCTTGACCTTGAAGAGAGGATGTCGGGAGAGTTAACAAGATGACACTCCTCGTGTCTAAGGCTCCGGATGCGGAGGCAAACTTGGGGAGGGAATCCGCCTTTTCGTTACATGATCTATCAAACCTCTCGAGAGAAAATTCCTCAAAGTTTGACACTTCTTCTTTGAGCTTTTCCAAGTACAAAACCATATTCGGACCTTTCGTGGTAAAGGCTTCGGAATACTGAGATTTGACTAACTGAGAATCAATATAAACTTGGATCCTCTTCACTTGTAGTGCCTTTTCCATCCGAATGCCTACTAGGAGAGCCTCATACTCAACTTCATTAATGGTCACCCGAAAGTCTAGGGTAATGGCATAATTAACTTGGGCGCCCTCGGGGCTGAGGATGTGAATACCTATCCCCCCCAAGTCTACAATTAGATAATCTATCCACTTGCAGGGTCCAAGGTGAGACTTGTTTCCCACTGCCTCCTTCGGGTATTGCCTTTACCTCCTGCATATGGACATCCTTAGAAGGTTCTTCAGATGGAACGACTTTCATACTTGTATCCGAGTCTTCCACAATGAACATCCATTGATCTCCGAAGAGACCATTATCATGATCTTGCTCCTTTCTTCTATTAGTAGTGATTCAGACAGTGGCGGTTTAGGCAGAACTTCCGGATCCACCAACTCGAGACCCATGGGCTCCGGATCCTTGGTACCTTCTTCTGGAAAGTCAACTAAGAAGTATGCCAGGACTTGGGCTTTCTTGGATGACGGAGACTGGTACGAGATGTCGTACTCGCTAAGTTCGATTGCCCATTTTGACAGTCTCCCTGATTGTTCCGGCCTTCCCATCACTTGCTTAAGTGGCTCATTGGTTAAGACAATAACTTGATGTGATTTGAAGTAAGGCTTAAGCCTTCAGGCCGTGTGTACTAGTACATAGGTCATCTTCTCAATGTGAAGATATCTCAGCTCGGGTTCAGCAAGAGCCTTGCTAAGATCATAGATAGGCAAATGGTCATTTCCTTGTATCCGGACTAGCATGGAAACTCATGGACTCGTTTGTCATAGCCAAGTACAAATAAAGAGGATCTCCTTCGATTGGTTTGGACAAGAGTGGAGGTGAAAGTAAGTAGGTTTTAAGGCTTTCGAAGGCTTCCTCACACTCCTTTGTCCATTCGAATTTATCCCCCTTTCTCAGTATCTTAAAGAATGGTAAATTCTTCTCGGCTGAACTTGAAATGAACCTGCTAAGGGATAGAACCCTTCCGATGAGTTGTTGCACTTCATTCATATTATTAGGTTGAGGTAAGTCTAGGATTGCTCAGACATTCTCTGGATTGGCACTAATCCCTCTCTCCATGACCATGTATCCGAGGAACTTTCCTCCCTTGACTCAGAAGTTACACTTCTCCGGATTCAGGTTCATTCCGTACTTCCTCAAGATGGAGAAGCGATTCTCCAAATTATCAATATGAATCTCTGTTGTGACCCAAATAATGTATAATCGCAATATAACTGATAAACCAAAGATCAGATGATTAATCAAGCTCAACACTACAAGATTCAACCAATGATCCAAAAACAAGTACATAAACCGAATAAGATAATAATTCCAAGGGATTCACCAAGATCACCACCATTCACCTGTAAATATGGATAATAATCAGTATTGTAATATTAGATAATTTCTTAGTCAGTAGCAAAGACTTGAGAGTGTTACCTCACAAATCTCTCATGATCTTAGATTCATTGCATTTGGCCCTTTGATGAAATTGCCAGCAATGCTTGAGGATGACATGCTGAGTAGGTGAGTGACATGTGCTCCGGGTTATAACTAACTAGTTACACCAAACTTACTATAAATGGTAAATAACTAAATTACGGAATAAGACAAAACAGTAGAAAAGCCTCCCACGATTTAACCACTACGCTCCGCTCTTTTCTTAGTTCGTGATTCAGACAGACACAACAATACCTTCCCCTTGTGTTTTGTCTTGTCCGCAAGACATCTCAAATGTCGAAAGTTGAGATCGGATAGCTATTTCCTTCTCCCAAGTGGCTGCCTCAACCGACAAATCACTCCAGCGAACCAACAGTTCAACGGAAGGACGGTGATGAGATTTGGTCAAGCGACGGTCCACCACACCGATCGAAGTCAATTGGGGCACTCCATCGTCGTCAACCTCATGTAATTTAGGTTTTGGGGTAAACCTAGTTTTGAGCTTCTTCTTCACGAGACTTAAATGAAACACATTGTAATGCCAAGTAAAATCTGACATAGAATATCCAAGTAATGCCTGCTCTTTCCTCAACATACTCACAGAACCACAGATCAACTGTCCCAACCAAGTAATAAGAAGCATGGGCAATTTTGCAAAACTCTTCAACCTGATGTACCTGAAAATATTTGTTGGCCTTCCTGATCTAGGATCTGAGGTTGTCTCCTGAGAACTCTGGAAATTCCAGCATGTGAGTAGGTAATGGGTTTTGTGACTGGAGGGAGTTATTAGAGATTGTACTATTTGGGGAGATGGGATTATTAAGAGTCCTCAATGTGGTGGAGCAGTATATGTGTTTTTGGAACTACCAACATCCATGACTAATCCTTTCTCCTTTTCTCTTGCAGATGCAGCTTGTTGAAGAGACAACATTTTCTCCATTTGAGCCATGATACTCGTCAAGTTCACATCCACTGATGCTACTTTCTAACTCATCTACACCAGATCTACACGGATTTCCCCGATCTCGTCACCATGTTTCTTCTGGGTTTCGAATAAATCTTTCATTCGAGTGTCTGCCATAGTCACAATGTTCGTACTGATTAATTTGGCTTTTGATACCAATTGTTGTGACACAAATAATGTAGAATCGCAATATAACTGATAAACCAAAGATCAGATGATTAATCAAGCTCAACACCACAAGTTCAACCAATAATCCAAATAACAAGTACATAAACCGAATAAGATAATAACTCTAAGGGATTCACCAAGATCACCACCATTCACCTGTAAATATGGATAATAATTAGTATTGCAATATTAGATATTTTCTTAACCAATAGTAGAAGACTTGAGAGTGTTACCTCATAAATCTCTCATGATCTTGGATTCATTGCATTTGACCCTTTTGATGAAATTGCCAGCAATACTTGAGGATGACATGCTGAGTAGGTGAGTGACCTGTGCTCCAAGTTATAACTAACTAGTTACACCAAACTTACTATAATGGTAAATAACTAAATTAAGGAATAAGATAAAACAGTAGAAAAGCCTCCCACGATTTAACCACTGCGCTACGCTCATTTCTTAGTTCGTGATTCAGACAGACACAACACTCTCCTCGGTTCTGCTCTTGACCAACATATCCCCACATAGACCTCCATGGTCTTGCCAAGCTCTTCTTTGAATATTTTGTTCACGAACCTTTAATATGTTGCTCCAGCATTTTTGAGTCCGAATGGAATTAATTTAAAGCAATATACTCCTCCTGCCACGAAGAAAAGCTGTCTTCGGGACATCCTCTTGTGCCATCCGAATCTGATAGAAGCCTTGATAGGTGTCCATAAAGCTTAGCAAAGCACATCCGACTATAGTATCCACCATCTTATCAATCCGAGGTAAAGGGTACGGATCCTTCGGACATAATTTGTTGAGCCGAGTGAAGTCATTGCACATCCGCCACTTCCCTGGAGATTTCTCAATTAGGAAAACATTACACACCCAATCCGAGTATCTAATTTCTTCAGTGTGCCCGGCTTTCAGTAGCCTTTCCACTTCCGCAGCAATGATGGCATCTTCAATTGGGCCAAAATCCTTTCTCTTCTATCGGATATGCTTGACCGTGGGATCCATGTTCATACGGTGAACATCTACCCTCGGGTCTATCCCTTTGAGCTCATCTACTCCAGGTAAAGATATCTGAATTCTCCTGGGACAGGCTACCAATTTCAGTTCCACCTCTATGTTCATTTCCGTACCAATCCTAGTCTTTTTTTAGGAGTTCCCTCAATGATCTGGATTTCTTTGAGGGTCTCGTGTGGCTCGATCCGGACAGACTTGGGAAACTTGTGGTCCAATGTCCCTACTCTGATTTCAGTCTCCAGAGGCTGTTATGGGTTCGGAATTTTAGAATTTGCAAATACCAGATTGGCGGCTATGTTTGTGGATAGTATGTAACATTCCCAAGCTTCTCGTCCGTTGTCTAGTTCCTCTCCGACCCCATAAGGAGTGGAGAACTTAACTCGGTTATGCAATGGAGACGAGATGGTTCGGAATTGATTAAGGTCAGGTCGCCCGAAGATAACGTTATAATTGAATGCCCTATCAACCACTAAGAACAATACAGTCTGAGTCACTCTCCTCGGAGAACTTTCCATTGATACTTGTAGCTTAATGGTTCCGATGGGTGTTACAATCGCTTCTCCAAATCCGGATAATGAAGTGTTCACCCTACCGTACTCAATATCCCCAAGTTCATCTGGTCAATGGTTCACTTGGAGATGATATCCGAGGAACTCCCCGTATCCACTAAAACCTTGTTAACTTTGTAAGTGACAATGGCAAGTAATACCACCAAGGGAACATTGGGGGGTCGGGTATCCCCTCCTCCAGGTGTTGAGGGCGGTATTTCACTATCATCAAAAGAAATGACATTGGCCCTCGGGAATCCGAACCAAATCGTAATTCCTTATATCTTGGGCAGTTCTCTCCCTAGCATTTCGGCTATCTCCTCCACTCGGCCCTCCGGCTATAGCATTAATGACTCCACCATAGGGTAAGTTCTCATAGTCCTTGTCTTCCAGATAGTCATCGTATATTCTTGCTTCCGGAGGTGGAGTGTTCTTAGGAGGAGGTGGGAGTGTTATGGATTTGGGTCTCGGACTCCTATCATCCCTCCTTTCACCCCTTCCGGGTAGGCTCTGTTCTCCTTTAAAGTACGGATCCTTTAATTGCCCACTCCGGATCAATGTCTCAATCTCAGTCTTGAATTTTGATGCATTTCTCAGTCGGATGCCCAGTCTGTTTGTGAAAAGCACAATATGCATTTGCTTCCTTACCCTTTCTATTGTTAAAGAAGGATCTAGGTCACTGAATATCAAGGTTCTTTTCAACCATTATCGCCAAGATTTCTTCCCTTTGATGATTCAGACGGGTGTACTCGACATACCTCCTAGGAGGGGTAGGCTATCTTCGGGGTTCATGCTTTCTTCGGGTATCCCTTATCGATTCAGATTTCCATGCTTTAGGAGCTCTTGCCGGATAGGCTCCTTAGCTTTCTTCTATCCGGCAATGGGGACGTTTCTCCGAAACTCCACTCCATACAATACATGATCACAAATCTCCTCTAGCTGCTTTTCATTCAAAATTTCCTCCTCGGGAAGTTTCTTTCAGAGGTCGCGATTGTTGGCGTTGGCATACAGGTGACGGACCCGTTCCTTGATGTTATGTGCCTCTACTGGTCGAACCTCCGAAGAGAACCTATCCAAGAAGATCCGAAAGTCTTCATTCTCGAATTGAATGATTCCGGCCAAATGTTCCACATATCTTTTCCTTCTCTTAGACTTTTGGAATCTTTTCAAAAAGAGTGAGGACACATCATCAAAAGCTTTGATGGATCCGGAAGGAAAGCTAGTCCACCAGTCCATAGCCTCCCCGAAGAGAGTGGTGGAGAAATTGAGTGCCTTAAGGTTATCATTCAACATGTTGGTATCCATCTTTGACTCATAACGAGTAAGATGGGCTGCTGGACAGCTATCCCTGTGATATCGTTCAAGGTTCAAAATGGTACATTCCGGAGGCTTCTTCTCCCTTCGGATTGCAGCACTCAACGGGTTCGGGACTCTGGATGTTACCTTTTCATGCGCATTCACCATCTTGCTGAGCTTGGCCATCTTAGTCTCCAATGCCTTCTGTTGGATAAAGATCTGTTCGGGTGTTAACCTTTCCCCTGTCTCTGCTCGGATCTCCACAACACTCTCTCCCACATGATCATCAACTCTCCTCGGATTTGAGGTTATCCGGTCTGCCCTGGCTGGTTTGGCTCTTGCCCTTACGGGACTCCTTTCTTGCTGGCCTCGGGAGTTTGTTCTCTGATTGATCACATGATGGAGGTCATTATCCCGAATGACCTCTCCAATCCTTTCCCTCACTGGTCTCCTTTCGAGCCTCGATTGCGCAGGCTCAGCTGGCTCGGGAGCAGGCTGAGGAGATGTTGGCTGGACATTGTTCAAACCTAGACATCCTTGGATGACATTCAGCAACAACCCGAACTGGTTATCATTCATCCCGAATTCATAGGGAGATATGACAGTTCCATTCGGCAGAGTGATCATCCTTATGGGTGGTCCATGCGCTCCTGGCGGAGGAGGCTGCTGGGACGGAGGAGCTTGATCTCTTGTGGTGAAATTCGGGGGAGCCTCTTGTGAAGAAGCAGTAGTAGTATGCCCATTAGCTGGGTCAGATCCTCTCAACTTAAGTGGTACTCCAAGCTGCCGTAATTTTCCGAGTGGGAGGTCTGCCTCGGGGACGTCTTACAGGAGTTCGAGCCAGAGGTGAAGCAATCCGAGCTGATCTTCTAGGTCTTGCCATTTCTTAGGAAGAAAACAAAGAGCTGACTTTTTGTTCGACTCCCACAGACGGCGCCAATTATGTTGAGGTAAAAGCCCCAACCCTCGGGTATGACAAAAAGCCTAGAGAAAATAACCAAGTCTAATAGGTTAGGATCCAATGCAAGGGATCTCTTCTACTTCGAGCTCTGATTGTTCCGTAGATAGTCCTGCACAAGTTGCTAGAGTGAGGGATTTTAGAAGCTTTAGATCCGGCTTGCCTAAGATCAAGTCGGTTATGAGACTTTACTCGAGAGTGATTATGAATCAACTCTTAAAATGAAGGTCTAAAGCATATGGTAAAATGAGAAGATCAAGTGAACTTGTTGAATTACCTTGGGAAGTGTGTACTATTTATATAGATTATTCCCCATTTAGGGGTTGATCTCTTGGATTGTGTCAAGTGTAAGGCTGATATAAAGCCAACAAGGTTTAATTAAGTCCATGGACCATAGTATAGTCATAACCCAATCTCATTTGGACCTCAAGGTTAGATTAGTCATTTTGTAGGACTTTTGAGGGCATTCTCGTCTTCCCGCCTAGAGTTGCGTCTGAGGGGAATATTAAGGCGTCACATCCGGAACTGGTTAAGCCCTCTCCTATTGTTGTGCTATGATCTACTTTACTTGGTTCTCTCTAGGTCCGGATATAGACTCATATGCGCTGGTCATCCGGACCTGCTTCCTTTTAGATATAGCACTTTGGTCCGGATATCCTTATCACAGTGTTCTTATACATTCTGGTCTGGTTTGACCTCAGATGGTTTTTGGCTCGATATCTCATGTTCGGATCCTTCAGACCTTGACCATATAATACCGTGATGTTTTAGAATTCAATCATGAGACGTCTAAATAACGAATTAGACATATTCACGTATCTAACATAAACAGATCCAACTTCGATTCTATACCAAACAGTCACTATGATTGTTGTGGGTGTCATACTGCTACGAGCTTTGTCTGGGAAATTGGTTACGTGCATATCATGGAGCCATTGTTATGTTGGCATGAACAGTAAATAGAATAGAGTTCTATGAACTTGAGTTTTATCCCAAACAGATTAACCATTCCTTACAAAGCACACCTCCTTACTAGGCACTTCGCGGGGTTAGCTACCATACTACGGAATAGAACATAGACCTACTAATCTCATTAGTTAGACAGACTGAGTAGTGAGTACAGGCAAGTACAAAACATGGAAACCAGAGTATATAGAGAAACCAAAACCAAACAGATCATTTATTAAAGATTGAAAATGTACAGGAACTACGGAAGGTACAGACGTCAATACATACCTAGTTCTATTGTACAAAAATATGAAATAATTACATCTATTTTGTATAAAAGTGTAAAAAAATGAAGGGAAAAAAAAAGATAGTTTGAAAAGAACAAAGAAAAAGAAAAGAACGCCCAAATCTCACTGTAGGTATCAAGTATAAACCATTTACCCTGCTGCCAAAACAGCATTTAACATCTATGAGCAGAACTAGAACCGCTTCTTATGAAAAAACTAACTAAAACACCAGGAATAAGCATATACACACTAGATTCATGAGGCAGATTATTTCCTCGTGAAAATTTCTGCTCCATGAGTCGAATGGCTAAGAAAAACTGAAACACTCTGCAACTTCGAGGTGCCGTGCAAGTTTGCTGATTGCAGGCTGAACTGCTTTGGAGTTGACAGCTAAAGAACTGGGGAGTTCAGGTATGCATATCGGCAAATATTGGTCACCGCTTTCATGTAAACTAAACAGAGCGAGAACAGCACGGCAGAAAATGAATCTGCAGAATGCAAAAAACAATTCAACCACCAACTTAAATGAAAGCTAGGTAGTTCATCAGAATAACTGGAACCTGTAAAATTGCACCAATTTCTATAGCCTTATGAAGTGGAGGAGAAAAGTCCAGGTATCCATTAAGTTCATTTTACATTGGTTCTCTTTTTATATCCTCATATGAGAATCTAACAGAACTACTAATTTTGGTCCTTTGCAGAGGAAGTTGACATACGTGCTGGTAACTGGTAAGTGTAACCTCTAATGTTCCCTACGTGTAGGCACTGTGCAAAATTCCCCATTGCAAGTGTTGTATTTCAAATTAATCCCAGGCTCACTGGTTGCTTTGGGTAATTTAAACAAACGTTCAACAAGTCACATCTGCAGACTTTGGTTTTCATTATATTTGTTGATTGTACAATTTATACACACATACAAACCCCGTGCATAAGTATGAGAACATTGGAGAACAGTGGTCCAAATGTTAATTACGTTCAAAGACCAAAATTAGTTCATTCTTGTCAACATAGTAGACGAACTGAAGCATCCCAACTAAACCAAGAGATTTTGGAATGAGGGCAACACAACCTAAAGTAGCCTTTCACATATATCGAGTGTTACCTTAAAAGAAGACGCCGTAGAAATGGATCCGCAAGAAGTTGATCCCAAACAGTGTCCAGGCTAGGTGAAGTACAGAGGATCTGTTCCCATTCAGAGAATGCGGATGAAATGATGCTTTCAGTGGTGTTGTACATATCCTGAGAAATAAAGGAAACATTTATTTGACAGGAAAAAACAACAGAGACATTACTTCAAAGAAAAAAATTCAGCTGACACTCTACAGACCATGTTATCATCAGTCAAGCTATAGTCAACTAATTGACAGAAAGCTTGCAGAGGAGCAGTCAGAAACAAGGTGAACTGGCTTCCGCTTTTTGCTGCATCAACGCCACTTGGGTTCTTGCAAGAAGGCATCGTAGGGGAAAGAAATAAGGCCACAGGTTCACCTCTTTCCACTCCACTTAAAACCTGCATAGCAGTATGAGTATTATTAGTGATTTAGTAATAAATAAAGAAAGAAAGTAATTAGTAATGAAGAGAGATGCCATGTTTAAGTCAACTCTCTTGGAGAAAACATAGATGCTTTATTTACACATGCAAGAATGACTTCATAAAAAAATCCATTACTAGCTACACCAAACTGCCAACAGACACATGTAGGATGAAAGATGAATACAAACATGAAAACTTTAAATGTTCAAGTTGTTTTCTTCTTTCTCAGGCAAATGAAAATCCTGGATTAAGATTATGGAATGCCAGAGACACAACACTAACATCAAAAAATTGAAAGATAGATGAGCATCAACTACTATCAGATTTCTTCAGTGTATTAGCAGCAAGCACCGCCAGTTTAGAGGTCAACCGAAAAGAACAATTAGTGAACTACCAGAGCGGAATGGACTTTATAGACCCGTATGGATAAAGGATGCGAAGAATCAACAGGCATTTACGTGTAACTGAACAAGCAGCCAGAACAGTTGTCGAAAGGTTCTCAGCAACCCACATCCAGACATCGAGTTCACTTATAAATTTATAGTCCTGATAAGTCAAGTACCCGATGAAATTTATCCCCACACCATCATGCTTCAAGCACTTTCCAAAGAGAAACCAAAATAGTATCCTACCAAACTTGTTAACGTAATGCTTATGTGTGGAAGTTCCGTAACTAAATTATGATTATGTAAGCCATCAAAGCAATCGGGGTACATTATGCTCGAAACCCATTGCAGTGCAAATAAAGGC
This sequence comes from Plantago elongata, assembly GCA_036897095.1. Lineage (NCBI taxonomy): Eukaryota > Viridiplantae > Streptophyta > Magnoliopsida > Lamiales > Plantaginaceae > Plantago > Plantago elongata. Next base: position 13,375 of record JAYMSP010002771.1, read on the forward strand.
CGTGGTAACCAAAATACAGTAGGACATTGCATTTTCCAAATAGTGACGATCATGCAAATGGCATATCAAAGCAATAATATAGAACGACAAACCTGCCTTGAAAGAATGGCTGATATCACTGTCTATTATTAAAAATAGAGGCTTTCTGGTGAACGGAATCAGATCACCAGGAAAGAGGGCATTTGTACCTGCAACATTGTCGGTGTCACTAGTTTGCAAATTGGAATCACATGGGAAACTAAAGTTTCACATCATAGTCATTTCCAAATAGAATGCACAGTTGTATTACAACTAATTTTGTTCTAACCTCCGTTTCTGCTTGGGGCTAAGGATAAATAATTGTCATAATATTGATTCAACTTTCCCTTGGCGGTGATGTCATTTCCACAATGACCATTACTATATTCATGATTCCTACGAGATGGCGCAGTGACCTTCGAATTCTTTTTTAATATCCCAGAATTCTCTGTTTGTGCAGCATTACAATCAGCGGAACTCCCTGCATTCAACAATTTGATGTTAGTTTCTCAGAGACACTGTTCTGCCCTGCTTAGAAAAGCAAACTATAATTGTGAAATGTAACCTGAGGCCGATAAGTATATTAGCATAATGCTATCTGGACAAAGTTCTTCACAAACTGCTGCAATCACCTGCAAGTACATGAGCAAGCACAGGTTCTAGTCAAGCCTCCATATGAAATATGGGACTGCACTCTATGGTATTGTATACCTTTAAAGTTTTATCTTTTGGCATGTTTTGTTTTGGAGGCAGTAATTTCACACAAATAATATGCTGATGTTGGTTCAAACCGTAATACAATGGCTACTTTTACAACAGTTTTGTCTGGTATCCGGAACTAGTCACTTGTGCAGACACAATGGTATTCATTAGCAGGTGATTTTATAAACATCCATAATCAAGGTGTCTGTTGCTGGGCTTTTTCTAAGTTTGAACATTCAACTAAGAGCCATTAGCTAAGGGTCACTATTGTTTAGAGAAGTGTAGACTGCTGTATTTTGGATTCTAACACTTCAGTATAATTGAAAGGCCAGTGCCATCTGATGATCCTAGGACAAGGGATAAGGAATCAAACCAAACCACCAACTTGATTACAATTGAGGGGAAATTCCCAGTTAAAGCAATGAAACTCTATATACAACTCTAAATATGGTCCAGCTGCTTATAGTATGTTGGCTTTCAGCTTGTGATCCTAGACACAAATGAAGTCCATTGTCATTCGGCATTTTATCTCTGGTGTTTGCAATTTTGCCAGAGGGATCAGAAAGAATTTGATAATTATTGACTAGTTCATTGGTAGCAGCATCAGGTAATGTATTTGCAATTCCTCGGTTTCTATCATTTGAGCCCGTGAGTGTGAAGAGTTGGGCAGATCTGCTGGTTGAAGAAGATTAACAAGCACCTAGGGGAGTATGAAAGGTTGTTCTTGTGCAGATTCTAGGAGCTTTCAGTAGTTATATCGTAAGTTGGAAGGAAAATAACATGTTCCTCTACTTCCACAGATTGTATTGGTCTTAAGACTGTAATCTTGATACTTAGAAATGTACAGTTTAGCTCTTTATAAGCTTGATGGCTACTGTTCTTTCTCTACCTCAGTTTATTAGCTTGCAAACTGCTGTACTGTGTGGACATTGTTAGAAATTTATCTAGAGATCTTTGATTGGATTTTGGACTCATATGATGATGTTCATGTTGCTGTGTGCCACCTCTAACTCATGTAGAAGACGATCCATGTCAATATTCTCCATAAAAATGTAGATGTTGGTACTTACAGCTAGCAATTGTGTCACCGATGGACGATAGAGAATGGCTTTCTTAGGATTTGGAGGCAAAGATGAATCGGTCATATCTGCCACCAAATTTATATCTATCAACCCTGAAGTAACAGATTGATCAGCCAGAGTGCCATTCTGTTTTGATTCAACTGGTTGTTTTCCATAGAAAGATCCACTAGGTTCCCATTCCAAACATTGCAGCATTCTGAAAGTGTCCAATGTAAGCTCTGCAAATTTCACCTGAAATGCCGCATTGTTGTATAGAGCATTCTTCACAGTATCAGTCACTTGATAACACGTGTAACACGAAATATATGTATAACCAAGTAGAAGTAATTACGGATACCTCATTTTTGTGATAGCTTGTTAGTAGAGCATCTCCGAACTTCAGAAGTCTTCTGGCATGAAACCTGGCTACATACGGGACTGAGGCTGGGTAGGAATCAAACATGGCAACATAACGTAATGGCCTAGCATTCAGGATTGGTAAGTCGGCTTCTGTAAAACGCACAATTTCCTGTACTACTAGCCTCCATTCTTTGAAGTTGGTACCCTGGACAAGAAGCCTATATACTGTTGGTTATACAAATTAACTTCAGAAAGGTAAATGAAAAAAATAAAAATTTGATCACAAAATAGAGAAAGTACAAATTTACTTGACATAGCAATAAATTATAAGGACAAGGTAGCCATGGCCAAATTCATCACATGGCACAGGAGAAGCTCTTGGGCAAAGCACATACAAAAAATGAGAGTGCAGTTTAAAAGGTAACTGTCAGTCTGTATAGTTGATGCCCATCGATAATCAATCTAATTTGCCTCCCCCCCCCCCCCGCGTATTTTTTTTTTCCTTCCTTTTTCCCCCTTTTTTCTCAAACCAAATGAAGCCTAATAGTAATTCATAGACTCCTGGGAAGATCTCTTTATTTCTTAAGCAGAACTTGGAACAAGCCATTCAGGATTACAGGGACGTGCAACATTGAGGTTTGACCAGCCAAGTTAATTTTTACTAAAACTCTTCGCTCTTACAAACCAAACCAGTAAGCATTTTATCCTCAATAAAATTGGGTAGGCTACATGACCAAATAAGAGCCATGCCATGTCATGTGCAACAACTAATCTTCTACATGCTTCTCCACGTGTATCTCTCCAGAATTAGATTTTATTTGTTCCTTTAACATCAATATATTTACTTGTAACTTCTTCTATTCTACTTAAGTATTCTTTAGTTGCCCACACTTTCTACTAAGGAGTCCCAACTCTAACAACTCTACTCGGCGAACTGGTGCTTCTTTGTGCCTATCACCTAAATGCCGTGCATGGATAAACAGCCTTAGTCTATTCTGTTGCAACTTATCTTCTATAGGAGCTACTACTAACTTGGAGTGGATGTCTACGTACCTCACTCTAATAAAAGTACTCATTTTCATACTGAGATAGAAATTATGGACGGCATTGTCCTCTGAGACGTGTCATAGCAGCTGTCTTGCTACAGCAGAATAGCCCATGTGTTCATAGCATCCTCATGATTCGGCTTCACAACTATCTATTGTTTCTACCAGAAGAACTTTATTTAACTACCTTCTTTGTGAATTATTTCTATTCAAAAAGTTTTTTCTGTTTTCCAATCACATGTTAAAATTTATCTCTAATTAAAGATTGAATGCCAAAAAAATATAACACCCATTGGCTATTATCATTTGTGCAAGAAGAAAATAATAATTCAACCTGCAATCTGACTTCCACAAATGCTGAGGTCAGGACAAACATGTTATACTATTACCTCATTTAGGTCAGTCTACGTTTAACTTAAGTTTCACTGTACACTTCCACCCCCGAAGGACAGAAACAAGCCTTAACAGGAGCTTGCAGAAAAAATAACCACAGGTTCTGGAGGTAAATTTCTAATACCAATTCAACCAGGGAGAGGGGGGGGGGGGGGGGGGGGGGGGGCTAGAGGGCTCAGAAGTTATTCTTTTCTTCCGAAGTTATGAATATAAATTTACATATAGAATGGGACTTCTGAAACGTGAGTGTGAAGACATTAACAAACTACAGTTGTGTAAGCACAGGCATCCTCCTTTCAGGTGTATCCAAACAAGTAGGAATTTCACCATCACACAGAGAACTGTTGCAGAAGGGGGTCATAGGAACAGGACAAGCTAACAGTCTCTGAAAAGAAGAATATATTTCTTAATTGGCTGGCATGCCACCATTGCAACCTTGTTGTAAGTAATACAGTACAGTAAATGACAGAAATAACAACAAACGTTAATCATAAACTTACTCTGATGTCAACTAGTAAAACTTAAGAAATTAGAGATATCTCCTAATCAAGTTGGGAACACAACAAATCTATTTGACTAATCAACTGTAACCATCATAGTAATAGTCCTATGCTCGAAATCTGGAGCAATTTTTTTATCCTCAGAAGAGGAATTGGAGAAATTGTTAATGACAACAAGCATAAGCTGAACAATTCAACAGTAGAAATTGATTAGAAAGAAGACGAAAAGAAGCAGGCATACCCGGAAATTGACTCTACTATCGTCAACGAGCTCCTGAAACCTCTCCTGAAGCAATTTCACCATTTCTACACGATTCAACACCAATGAAACCATCAAAAACCTAGCGCAAAACCTCAATTCCTTAAACCTAACCCCTCGATCCTTATCCGAGCCTTGGAAATACTTCCTGTAAAAAATCGCCTCGTAGAAAATATACGCCTCGAGCAGAAACCTGGCCTCGCTGCTCCTCAAGTACTGATTGTAATACAGCTGACCAATTCGCGAGGCGATCTCTCCAATCTGCCATCTCTGAAGTCCGGAGTCCATCAATTTGGCCCGATTCTCTTGCTGATGCTTCCATAGACGCATGTAGGCCTTGAAAGCCTTGTGGTACAAGTGCCCATACTGCGCCCCGCTACCGCCATACGGATGCAGCGGCGTGTCACGCACACGCGCGAATTTCTTCTCTGCGGTCTCGGCTAGAGCTCGGAACTTGTCTGTTACTGGTTCCTCTTTGGACATTTCTGTGAAGAGGAAGGACTGAGTTACTTGGTTCTTCTTCCAGGTTTGAGTAGTTTTGGCATTTCAAGTGGTGGTGGTGGCTTCCGGTTATGTTACTACGGCGGAGCGTGCACGGTGAGGTGGCGTAGAGCCGGTGGAGATGGGGAGAGAGAGAGAGAGAGAGAGAGAGAGAGAGTGCGTGCAAAGGACAACGCAGGTAGGTTGTATTGGGGTGTGGTGTGGGCTCGATTTTTCATTTAAGGCTTTCTTCTATTATTAATGTTAGCGCTGGGATGGGAAGAGGAAACTACAGTGTTCAATATTTTACAGCACATTCGCTTATTCATTATCTCAATTCTCAAACTACAAAATAAGTATTTTAAAAATTACTAACTTTTCTTTTTAACTTTACGTTAAAAAATTAATAATTTAATTTTTTTTTAATTTTACTAACTAACTTTTTTATTATATCTATTTTCTACTTCATTATCATTTTATTCAATATTTCTCTTACTTTATCATCCACTTACAACTTTACAAAAATAAAATCCTACAAAAATAATTTTTTTTTTATTTTTTCTTGATACTTGATAAAGTAAACTCCTAGTAAGATTTTTTAATGGACCGAAGAGAGTACTACTTAATTACATAATCCATATACTATATTTTACCTATTTTAGCTAGAGGGTAATTATACTCACTTCATATATAGGTTGTTTGCTTTAATATAAATAGAGAAAAACATATTTTATAAATCTATTAAAAAATTATATAGAAATAAAAGTGTAAAAGTAGACTTTTACGGGAAGGAGAAAGTCTTATTTTTCAATTTTCACGAATATGCACTACGAACAAGTAATGCAATTATTTATTTTTCCTTCTTTTTTTCTAAGTTTTACAATTACAATAGTCATGAACAAAGATAAATTTATCATTCGATTATAGACTCTTAATCACCACTATTCTCTATACACAGAGTATAATCATCATTTTGAAGAATCGAACCCGTGAACTCATGGTTACGGAGTGTCTCAGTTTGTCACTCGGGTATGAACGTTTTAACAAATAAACTTGTTGTTCACTGTCCGTCATTCATCATTTGTTAGGATGTCTCTCAATAATAACCTTTTACATGTACAATAGCTTAAGTTGTTTAGTTTATCAAAGTATAGGATTTATATGTATTATTGGCGTATTGTTTATAGTTTGATACACTATTTGATGAAACTGCTATCCACTAGAGTGGCATGAGCAGTTAGTTGCACCTTGTTCTTATGTTCGTAAAATATACCGTCTTTTTGGGGATGTTCGGAGAAAGTAGAATGGTGTGATTTGATCATTAAGAACTCAGCTCAACCGAAGGCGAGGTTTATACTATGGCTAGCACTTCATCGGCGACTGACTGCTAAAGATCGTCTGGCTTACTTTTGTATAGACACATATGAAAAGTGTGCATTTTGTAATGGCAGCGAGACCGTTGAGCATCTATTCTTCAAACCTGCCACTTATGCGATTATGGGGAACAGTTTGACTGGATGAGGACGACGCACCCCCAACTCACATCGTGGATACAATTGTTGGGTTGGCTTTTGCGCACGATCTCGGCGAAGGGATGGTCAGGTGTGTGTATTCCGTGTGGTGGTGGTCAAGACGATATATCACATTTGGATGACTCGCAATGGGATATTGTTTCACTACGGCCATACGGCTCCGATGTCGTTTGGGAAGGGTTGATGCCTTCATCTCGAGTTTCCCTTGATTTTAGCTTGTTTATTTTGTCCAATTTGCAACTCTATTTTTGGACTTGAATGTTTAGCAGTCCCTAAATATATAGACACTGTTTTTAAGTTAATAAGACATATTCTATCGATTAAAAAAAAACTACATCTACTAAAATTAAGTGGAAATAAGTAGGGTAACACACACACATGTATGTATGTATGCATGCATGCATGCATGCATATTAAAAGTGGGAGAATCTTGAGAAAAGAGCAATGTCATGTAAGGGAATCTTTGAGGTGGAAAATCAAGTCTATTTAATTGATTTATTTGGCTAGCTAAATTCTATTTTTCTCTAGAGAAAAATTTAAAATTTATATTACATTTGATTGAAAAAGGTGGGATGTCCTATATTTAGCCACACATGTTATATTTTAGCGACCAATCTCGATTTATACACATTCTACACGAAATAATTATAACTACACAAGCGAATTTGGTGGAAGCAACACTTTATTTAACATAAAATTAGTCATTTAATGCTAAAAATCTATGGAATATTCAAAGAAGAGCTATACCACAACAAATCAAATCTTATGTGTTAAAAACTCAAAATAAAACTGAACATAATTAATATTTTATTCACCTTCTCTCATCCAACGTGTCATACCAAATAAGAAAAAAATACTAAATTTTCGGGCTCGTAAGAAAATTATTCGGACATGGCCCATAATATTCTCATATTTCACAACTTTAAATTATTTAAACCTTCTTTCCCGAGTAATCAATATGGCCGATTAATATATATAAACTCAATGAATAACTGCACACATCCTATATACGAGGAGACAAAAAAATGCTTAACCTCCTATTTTTTAGACAATGTAAAAACAAATTTAAACTCAATGCCAAATAGAAATGCTCCTACATTCCGAAAATGATTAACCTCCCTAACAATTACTTTCTACAAACAAATGATTGCAGACTCAAACTCCAGACTCAAACTGCAAATTCAAATTGTGGTAGAACATGGAATTTTTGTCTATGATCAATGCAACTGCAGATTCAAATTGGCTCTTGTCTTGCCAATGTATGAGTTTAGGATCCATGGCACATATGCAGACATATGCAGGCACGAGAACAGCCAGTTGGAACAGGAGTTGGCACGATGATTGGCACAATCCCTGGCACGACCCCTGGCACCATTGGTTTGATACATGGCACTATATTCTGGTGCATAGCCATGGTTCGTGGCATTACACTTCCCGGATCATTTGTCACATTATGGCGAGGAGAATTTCTTTTGGGATCACTTGCAAGGCTTTTGACACGCATGTCCCATATATTTCAACTAAGACTTACAATGATCTATTAAATTTTGTAAATGGTGTTTCTATGATAGCTAGGTTAGCTAGTTAGGCATTTTGGTGGGATGTAATTATCTTGCGACTTTTGATGTACGCGGGTTCCTTCAAACCGCCATGATTAGCATATATAAAAAATCCGAGAGCTTAGGCTCTCTTTCATAAAAAAAAAAAAAAAAAAAAAAAAAAAAAAAAAAACTACTTTCTACTTTCAAGTTATTTGATTTATACCAAATATATACATCACTCCTATAAATAGAGTTCAACATTCACAATCGGATTCTTTTCATCATAAAATATCGGGAGAATTACATAGGGTTCCCCTGAAGGATGCCTATGTTGCATATGGATCATCCGAGATCAACAATTACATCCAGGTCCATAAATCCGTAAAAATGTTGACAAGCTTAATTCACTATTCACTTTAGGGGCAAACCAAACACAATTACCCAATTACCTTTCTTCTACAGCCGCCAAAACTCTCCGCTGCGTTTCTTTCGTCTGGCCGACTGGGGTTTTTTTCCGGCTACAGACCGTATCTCAGAATTCCGGTCCATTGTTCGCGATTCCGTCTTCTTCTTCCGAGATCAGGGACTGTGTTGCGCGATTCAAGCTTCTGCGTCTTCTTCCGCCTGGTCGACTGGGGTTTTTTTCCGGCTACAGACCGTGATTCCGCCTCAGAATTTCGGTCCATTCTTCGCGATTCCTTCTTCTACTTCCGTCTCGGGACTGTGTTGCACGATTCCGTCTTCTTCCTCTAGGGTTTTAGTGGAAATGGAGTTTTCAGTGGCAACGTCGTGTAATTTGGGGGAAATTCGAGGTGGGGTTTTGAGGTGGAGGGAAGTGGATAAGGGGTAGAAGGAGAAGGAACGGGGAAGTGCGGTTGGTTTTCCGCTGAGTAAAGATGATCGGAGGTCTACTAATTGGAGCTTTGATGCTACGTCCATTGTTGGTTTTCTTGTTCAGTTCAATGCAAAGATGAGATTTTTTTTGTTAGTTTGCTCACTTGATGTGATTATACAGTGTGAGTAGTATTGGATATTTGGATAGAGATAGAAGAGGAGAAAGAAGTAGAATTGAGTTGAGATTATTTTCTTCTTCTTGCTGCTATCTCTTTTATGTAACATCCAAAAGGTTGGGATGAAGAAGAGAAGAAAGAAATGGGAGAGGCAATGACTAGCAACATAGGGAATACAGGGGTACAATTGTCTTTTCGTAGAATGGACTTAAGGCTGTTTGGCCAAATGCAAAATCTGAAATTCAAACAGGGGCATAAATGACTTTTCCGGGCTTAAGTT
>JAYMSP010002772.1:0-22554 GCA_036897095.1 Plantago elongata
TAGAAGCTGAGAAATACACACACGAACTACGCTCATACTTTCATATCAAGCAAGTATTCTCTCAAGCATTCGTACTATAATTCTCCAAGCTTACTGTTGCGACTATCAAGCTCGAAGAATCACTAGTAGTTCTAAGTGTCCTGAACCTACAACAAGAGTTTGTTATTCGTGACAGAGTTGAACTTTCAGATACCCTTTCTGAAGCTCATTCTCCATAACGGATACCAACACTTGGGTCAGAATGGAGAAACCTACCATATACTGAACAAGTATATTAAGTAGTGTAATCTCTTCAAGCTCTTTGAAACATAGCTGAAAAGTTATAAGAGAAGCTTACTTACAATCATCATATAACCAACACCATCTAGGCGTGGAGTACAGGAAGTACTTGGTTTGGGAAATCAAGGAAAAGCTCCAAAGTTATCTTGAGTATAGGAAGTACTTGGCTCGAGGAGCTAGGGAAAAACTCAGGGGGTGCATTTGGTTGGGAACCATTTATTTGTAGGGATCTTAGAATAGGACTTATTTTAAGGAGAACTCAATTGTATGTTCTTGTGAATTCCAGGTCTCAGATAGACCGAAGTGGATTAGTTGGAGGATTACGTCACCTCCAGATACCATTATAAATGTAGTGTTATTTACTTTATTGTACTTACATTCTAGCATAACACACACACACACACACATTATTACTGCAAAGCACACTTACGTTTATCTATCACTTAAAGTCTTCCGCTCTTTGAATCTAAGTATCAGAAACCTACCAATTTCTGAGAAAGACTGTTTATCGACGAAAGTTTGAAAAGACTATTCCCCCCCCCCCCCCACCTCAGCCTTTTCCTTTGTCGTTATCTGGACCAACATGCACATTATCAACCCCCCATTCACACAAGTCGGATGTGACATTGCAAATTCAACGAAAGCTTCCCCCCTTTAACAAAACTCCATCGAACTCTCCCATTTACAGTAAGACGGTACATTTAAGAACGATCGGTACTCATTTTTAACCCGACACATCTCAGTTTATTACATCTTACTAAATTTTAACTATATTCCAATTTCATACGTATATTTCCCTCTTAAACGTTCTACAAATTATAAATTAACAACATTTTATGAATATAATCATCAAACCTGCTCAAAAGTACTACTATGTATGTACTTAACATGAATACTAATTATTAAATCGAATTAATTCCTTTTCTCAAACTTAACATCCCTAGTATACTACCATAAACATACAATTACTCCAACTTAGTCAAAATTAACATAATTCTCAAAATTAAAAATAAATAACGGTCTCATAACAACATTCAACTAATTGTTCATAATCCTTACATATTAATATTTCAAATTAAACTAATTTAGCTACTATTTCTTCATACATATATCATTTGTACATCACTACATTCATACAATACCTAATATGAGCTAAATAAACTACTATATACATCATATTAACATACAATTGCTCCAACTAATCGAATTAAACAAAATTTTCAAATTTGAAGAATTAAGGGTTTAGCCAAAATACCTCAAATCCGGTGAAATTAGCGGATGAAACTTGAAATTGATAGAAGAAATGACCTCCGCGTTCGACGAGCTTCAAAATATACCCAAGTTTGGCCGGAATCGTCGAGGTTTCACCGGAGTTTCAATTTGGGGGAAGGTTTTTGAAAAGGGGATAAATGATGGAGTAATGGCGAAATGGGGAGAAGAGAGCCACTGCTACCGTCTTATAACATGCTAATGACGGATAAATGTATCTGTCGTTATGTAACAACGGTTCGTTGTTTATTCTTTAATTTTTTTAAAATTGAAACGGTCAATTGACCTAATGACGGATTAAGTAATCCATCATTAATTTAACGACGGACATAATTATTTGTCGTCATATATCGACGAATTACGTAATTCGTCATTAAATTTAATGACGGACACTATCCATCGTTACACTTTAGTGATTCGTCGCTACATAATGACGTGACTATCTGTCGTTAAGTGTCGTCGCTAAACTTCAGCATTCTTTTAGTGACAGGAATTACGACGACATATCATGAGCAAGGATCGGAGGGGGAATCAGATCAATAAGTAGTTGAGTATGAATGGCAGTCGTTGTTATGTCGAAAATGCCAATGGGACATATTTGGAGTAACTGAATCAGCAAGTGGTGAGAGGGCAACCTGCCAATCGAAAGGCTACTGGAAATCGACAAGGAGTGCCTGCTGTCGTGAACAAGGTGCAACCGCGTGCTTTGGTCCCGAGAAAACAACATTTGGGCCCTATTTTGCCAGTGCAGCTGTGGGTAGTACATGCAGTGACTTAGCAGCGTGGTGGCTTGGAAGGCATGGATCTGGGCCTTCGACCTTGAGGCAACCGAATGAGCATGGGACGTACTAGACCCCGATCTCCCGTCGGAATGGATCAAGAAATCAATGCCCTCTCCTTACAGAACTTGGAAATGTTCTGGATTCAAAGGACAACTCATGATCTTATCTTAGTTACTTCAAGTCTTGAGAAAGGGCGAGTCGATTAGTTGAAAGATTATGTCACCTTCATACACCACTATAAAAGCTTGTGTTTACTTTACTTTCATTTATTGATTGCTTGTTGAGTATTTATCACGATATTGATTGATGGCACTTGCACTTATCACATAAAGTCTTATGCTATCTGAATATGTATCAGATAATATAAAGTTATCTAAGAAACTGTGTGATCGACAAAAAATTGAAAGGTCTACTCCCCCTCCTTCTAATAGTCTTTTTCATTGTCGTTGTCTGAACTAACAATCTAGTCTTTTTTTATTTTTTTGGTTTTTGAATTATTCGAATAGGATCTAAGAAATCCGATATAACTAAGTTTTAAAAGCCGAATCGAACAATTGAACCGCTCACCCCTTAGAAAGGGTTCAACCAGGGTCGGACCGGTTGGACCGTTTTTAAGCCGTTTGAACCGGTATGACGTCATATATAATATTATAGATAAACATTACAAAAATTCCTAAAAATGACAATAATTTAAGAGTTGAAATTTCAAATCGTCATATATACTAGACTAATTAATTTAGAAATACCTATTGGTATAGAAATACTGGCCCAAGTTATTTTTTTATAGGTAGAATATTTTAAGGAAAAAGAATTAGGGCTTATTTATGTATATTAATTTTTCTGGCCCAAGTCTTGTAAATGCTTATTTCATGGCCCAGGTTACTAGTAAATGCAAAACGTTACAAACATAGATATAAGCCCTGACTACAGGACAGCTTCCAGTCTCTTCTTCTACGTCTATTCTTCTTTCTTCTATTTGACTCCTGATGCCGCCTCATACTACTCGACTTCTTCCCCTTTGTTCTTCGATCTTCTTCCGCCTCATATTGCCGGTCTCATCTCACACCTCATCGACGACTTCCCCTTCATCTCCATGGACACGGAGTTCTCCGGAGTCATTTTCAAATCACCACCGCCTTCCGCCGGCAAGCGGCACCACTCCACCCCTTCCGATCTCTACAAAAACCTCAAATCGAAAGGTCTGGCGGCTGGAAAGAAGAAAGAAAAGAAGAAAACGAAGACGAAATCGAATTAGGGTTGGATTTCTTATTTCAGGATGTTTAATTGCAAAAAAAGGCTTCATTTTTTTGAACCCCTCGAGACGGCGGTTTGCCGGTTCCCGATTCGCCGGTTCGGTCCGGCTTTCCGCCGACTCGAACGGTTTTCTGGGAAACAGCTCTTTAGCGGTTTCTGTCATACAACCAACCGGTAGGTACCGATTTCCCGGCTCAGCCGGACCCGATCCGGTTTTCAAAACATAGCGATATAATATGGATTGATACAATTTTGATTCGTAGTTTAGGATGGGATATCGGGTTGAGCATGACCTGCTGAAATGGATCAATTTGGATTTGAATGTGCACCTCTAGATGATGAACATTAGCTTCGATCTATTAATTGTAGAACTCTTTCCAAAATATGAATTGGTGGAAAACGCTTACCACAAACAATCCAACGAATACTACAAGAAAATTAAAATCATTACATTGGGTCCATTGACATCAAGACAATGTTATCCAGTATTTATCTCTTGCCTTTCACTATCTACTCGTCATAAATTTGTATCCCATGGCTGACCGCCTTACCATACCTCATCAATCTTTCGTAGTCAACATCGACATTTTCCCAATTATATCTGCGAGTTACTTTAATTCGTAATTACTTAAAAGACGATGATTAATATAATAATTAATAAGTATTTTCAACGCGCTTCTTTCATTAGCACCAGTACACTACGATTGTTTCTCTCTTCTTTTTATTTTTCTCTCAATTTATACTCACTTCTTCCTCCAACAAACTTTCTTCATCATCTCTCTTTAATATTTTCACCCTTTTCTTCTCGTTTTCGACATGAATTTTACAAAAAACTTATTCTGATTCAATTTTTTGATATGGAAGAAGAGCTTTTTATTAATAAATTTTGTATAGATAATTACTGTAGAAATTTAGCAATAATCGTTAACAACTAATTGTTTTCAAAATATGGAAAAAGAAAAGCACCAATTTCTTAGAATATAAGTTGATGTAAATTTTAGTTAGTTGTATGCTCATCTTTGTTGGTTTTATGTTTGCCAGTTTCAAAAAGTTAATTTTATTGTATAAAAAATTAGTTTCACAAATATTCAAATATGTTTGTATTCGTTTCATGAATATTAGCTTCATAAAAAAAATTAATATTAACTTCATAAAGCATTAGTTTCATGGGCATAAATATTAGTTTCACTTGTTTCAAATCAATCCATGCTAGTTTCAGGATCATAAATGTTAGTTTCCCTAGTTCCTTACTAAATCAAATTAGTTTCAGGAGTATAAAATTTAATTTCACAAACATAACAGCTAATTTCAAACATGTCCGCACTAGTTTCAGAGATTTTGATTAAACTAATTTCAGAATTTTTAGGGGTTTGAAACTAGCTTTTGTGAACATGAAATCAGCATTTGTGAACATGAAACCAATGTTTGTGGTTCTGAAACTAATATAAAAAATCTTGAAACTAGTATAAAGGCACATGAAACTAATTTCAATTCACATGGAACTAATTAAACTAATATTTGTTGTGTGATGGAGCCTGAAACCAGCATTTTTTAGTTGCTGAAACTAACATTAATGAATATGAAACTAACTCTGAGCTTCTGAAACTAGCTTAATGAATCTGAAACTAACTTTATCGAACATAAAACTAAATTTGATGAACATGAAACTAACTTCTGAATTTTTAAAACTACTTGAATAAACCTGAAACTAATACTATTTATACTGAAACTAATATAAAAAATCTTGAAACTAGTATAAAGGTACCTGAAATTAACTTCAATTCACATGAAATTAATTAAACTAATATTTGTTGTGTGATGGAACCTGAAACTAACATTTTTTAGTTGCTGAAACTAACATTAATAAATAAGAAACTAACTCTGAATTCCTGAAACTAGCTTAATGAACCTGAAACTAGCTTTAATGAACCTGAAACGAATATAAAATATATTGAAACTAGTATAAAGGCACCTGAAACTAACTTCAATTCACATAAAACTAATTTATTAATATTTGTTGTGTGTTGGAACCTGAAACCAACATTTTTAGTTGCTGAAACTAACATTAGTGAATATGAAACTAACTCTGAGTTCCTGAAACTAGCTTAATGAACTTGAAAATAACTTTATCGAACATAAAATTAAAATTGATGAACATGAAACTAACTTATGAGTTTTTGAAACTAAACCTGTAACTAATACTATTTATATTGAAACTAACATACTAGATCTTAAAAATAACATTGTAGGCTCGACAACCGCTTAATTAGGGGTTAGGGTTTAGGACGGGTTCCCTGGACCCGTCCTAAACCCTAATTAAGACCGTAGCTCCCTGATGGAGTAATCAAATTTAGTGGATTTTTAGATTTAGCATTTGTCCCTAGGGTTTAGAATTTGTGAGATGTTCGATAGTCGCTTAATTCGAGTTTTGTGAACTTGAAACTAACTTTAATGGTTCTGAAACTTGATTTTGTGGACATGAAACTAGGTTTTGTGGTTCTAAAATTAGTTTTTGTGAATATGAAAATAGATTTTTGTTATTTTGAAACTAACTTTTCTGCCCATGAAATTAGTATGTTAGTTTCAGGATCTAGTCAAGGTAGTTTCAGATTTGCATGAGTTGATTTCATGTCTACAGATTTCAAATTGTTTATGTAATTTAATTTAGCACTCTATTTGAAGTTCATTATTGAAGTCCACTATTGTAGCAGGATTTTAAAATGATTATTAAATCTAATTGAGCTTGTTTTTTACGTCCACAAGAAATTAAAATGAAGTGAGGGGTAGTTTTGTCTAATTAGAGTGGACTTAAGGCTAAAAAATTAAAATGGACTTAAATAGAATTATTTTAGAGATTCATTCTTATATATAATAATTTTGATTAAATGATTTATATATGTAATTTGGTACTGAGCAAGAGCTATTTAATCTTAAGTACTCAGTATGCCTTCATTTATTAATAAAAATAGACTTATAGCACCCAGTATACCTAATATAATATTAAACTTAAAGAGGCCACCTATGTTTTGAGCTTAATTATTTTCTCTACCCTTAAGTTACAAGATATAAAACCTTCTCTTATCGAGTTAAATTATTATCAGATTGCCCAGTTTTTTCTTTTCTTGTTTTAAACGTTTAAAGGTAACTCGAAACTAATCTATTAATTAGAGGGAAAACGACTTACTCTGAGTTGTACTTCATTATTAATACTTAACCTAGTCATCCTTATTAATTATCGATTCATTAAAATTACTAATTTAAGAAATATTTTTTTTCAAAAATTATACTTTAATTCAAAGCAACTCTACACATAGTTATACTACCATGTGGATTCTTATTGTAGGTGCCACCGGCTCTGGGACATACCTCACTAACATTACATCAATAGAATTTAATTTAATTTTCTTATTAAAGATTAATTTTAAACCACAATAATATACTTACTCCGTCTCGATTTGAAAGTTTCACAGGACCGAACACAAATTTAAAAAAAAATAATACAGTAGAAAAGAATATAATAAATTATAAATATGATTGGATAAAGTAGGAAAAATAGTGATAAAATAGGAGAGATAATGTATAAAGTAAGAAAGAGTCTATTTAAGGAAACGTGACTTCTAAATCGAAATAGTCCAAAATAAAAAGCGGGACTTTCAAACTTGGACGGAGGGAGTATATCTTATTCTCATTTGTTTTTTTTTTTTTTTTTTTTCTTACTCTCATTTGTTTTTTTTTTTTTTTTTTTATTTTCTTCTTATTTGTTTTTTTTTTTTTTTTTGAAATAACTAAAGAGAGTGACTCGAACTTCTGACCTATTGGTTGGAGGTGAAGAGTTTTACCAACCGAGTTGCAATTCGTTGTCCATATCTTACTCTCATGTAAGTCAATCAAGGAAATTACATATCTTACCCCTTAGGTATAGCAAATTTCAAATTAGTCCCTTATATTCAAATAATTATAGATAAATCTAAATCAAATTGTGATTTTTCAGTTGATCAGAAAGTAATAAGTAGGAAAGAAAATTAATTACACATAATTGCAATTTATAACTTTCAACTTACTACTCATTTGACTATAATATTTTTCTTAATTTACAAAATTGACATAATATTATTATAAATTAACCTTAAATAAAATTTATATATTTTGAATAAAGCCAATTCTTTTCCTTCTGTCCCCCCCTTCACCATCTTCAAAAAATTACGAACTCAAACCACCAACTCCAGTACATCTCTATTTGAATTGAATTATTAGAACTCTAATAGAGCGGTGAAATTCAGAGATGTAAAACAGCTCAAGACCAATCTAAGCTATAAATAGCTCGAGGCCGAATTTGACCTCGGATTGTTGACAACTCAGTTGGAGTTATTTACAGTTGTGACCATCCAATTTTTAGTATTTAAGAGCTTCTAATTTGATAAAGAATTAATAAATTCACATATAACTTTTACTAATTCGATCAGATATATTGGACAAATACTAACTATATTATTGCGATTAAGGCTTTGTTATTTTCAAGTGAAATTTATTGAATTAAATTAAATTGAGTTGGAATTAAAGTGAATAAAATTAAAATATAATATAAATTATAATTGAACTAAACTGAACGGAACTGAACTGAACTGAACTGAACTGAACTGAATTTAATTAATTTAAATTTCAAGATATGAGAGCCGATAAAGTAAGTATGTAAAAAGGTTTTTTTTCCCATCATCATCATCGAATAAAATGGTGATCGGCTGAACCTGACTGGCACACTTGATGTCTCGTCTCATTCTTCTGCAACTTGGGCCAAATTGTTCTCCTCCACTGACACAAACTAACAAATATGTTGTGCTCAGGTAGAATCCTGACAGTCTCTCATTCTCCAATAACCAGGCCGCTTCTTCGTCCCTATCTCTCACACAGATGCTCCAATTTCAGACTCCGATCGATTCCGTCGGATGACACCTCCTCCTCCTCCTCCCTTTCTAACCCAGAGGACAAAAATTCCACAGCGTATAGTCCAATTACTCCACGTTTTTATTTCACTCCAAAATTACTTCTTTTCCACTTCTTTTCATTCATTCCGTTCATGATTGCAGGTTTTGTATAATTGAAGGGCCCGAAACGGTCCAGGATTTCGCCAAGATGGAGTTGCAGGAGATTCAAGACAACATTCGAAGTCGACGGAATAAGATTTTTCTCCAGATGGAAGAGGTTGGTTATTACTTCTCAACTCATAAACGGAAATGTTTGAACTGAATTGAAATTAACTGTTGTTCAGATGAAGAGAACAACATAGCCTTACTTCCTAATTAGCTGTTGGTTTATTGAAATCATTTTGTGCGTTTCGTATGCAAATTGTGAGTAATTGGTAGTCAACTGATTTATTTATTTTTAAAACGGCAAAATTTTATTAAGAAATCGGAAAAAATTGGTAGTCAATTGCTCATATAAGTTAGTATTGGGAAATCGATTTTGTGCAATTTATGGCTGATTGTTGCTGGTTATCGATTTTTTTTGTGTAAAATGAATTTTGTGTGTTTCTTATGCAGATTGCGAATAATTTGTAGTCAATTGCTTATACTTACTCTTGGGAAATCGAGTTTGTGCAAATTCTGGCTGATTGGTGTTGGTTATTGGAATTTTTTGTGAGATACTTTTCTGCTTTTGCTGTGCGGATTGTGAGTAATTGGTAGTAAATTGCTTATATATAAGTTAATATTGGGAATTTGATCTGTGCAAGTTCTGTCTAATAGGTGTTGGTTATCAAAATGTTTAGTGGGATATGACTATTTTGCGTTTGTTGTGCGGACTGTCATTGTTTTCTGGGCTTTTGATAGGTTCGACGGCTTAGAATACAGCAGAGGATTAGAAAAGCAGAGCAAGGGATTGAAACCGAAGAGCTGGAGAATGAAATTCCGGACTTCCCTTCATTCATTCCGTTCTTGCCTCCTTTGGTATCATAACTGTACTATTGATATTTAAGTCTGTTGGTCTTTCTGTGTTATACGTTACTCCGCAATTATATCTTATTATATGTGTTATTTGCAGAACTCTACAAACTTGAAGCAATATTATGCTAGTTGTATCTCTCTTATAGCTGGAATTATGCTTTTCGGAGGACTTCTTGCGCCCGCTGTAAGCTTTCCTGTTGCTCCAATCTATGACATGATGCTATTTCTGAATAAAACCTGATGTGTTTTGCATATGTGATAAATATCTGGTTTACTGTTGTTGTTATTTCGTGTTCCCTGTTTTACTGTCTTGTCACTTGGTTCACAAACTAAATTGATTATTTGCATATGCACTTTAGATATGTAACTTGCCTGTATTATGGCATAGCTTGCACCAGAATTAACGCAGCCTTATGCATGTAGAGGATTTTTTTATTTTTTTTAGATAAAGGATCCACTCAACCTCTAATAGTACTGATAAGATAAGTGCACATTCCAGTTCGTCTAGTATGTCCTTGAAAAGAGCAAGGCCACGAGTCAAAGGAAAAAATACACCTAAGTAGGAGGAGATACCCACTGTGTAGAAAACCACACAAGTAGATGATGTGTCCATCTAGACTTATGACCACAACTCGAGGGGGAGGGGACAATATTATTAATAACAATTATAAGAGTCATGGGGGTTTGTAAGACCCCGAATACAAACCGAGGAAGTTTAAGACTTCCAAAATAAGAACTACTGAATTACAAAGATATACCACCACAAACTAAATACTAGACAAATACAACGTTGGCGATACACAGCAGTATGATCAAAATACAATTCCAAAAGACCAGAAATACGCAAACTTCCACTAGTAGACCTATGCTGCCACAAGTAAGCCAAAGGAGACATTTGATCTTGAATGACAATGTTGAAACCTTCTGAATAAAGGGATGATCCAAACTGATGAGTCAAATGAACTGACCCCTGCAAACTCTGAAGACTCATCACTATTGCTTGCTGCTGAAATGAACTAACAAGTCTAGAAACCAGGTACACATAAGGAAAATTAGACTGCCACCAGAAGAGAGTATACTGACTATGCATGTTGCACGCTATAGTTACAAAATCAGATTAGCACGCCTAATAGATTGCAATAATGATGATTAGAGTAGATTTTGTTACTATTGTGACTTTCTATTGTTTTGTAAGCTATTAATTATAGTATTAAGTTGCACTGTTGTTGCGTTGTGCTTCATATACAAACAAGTACTTTGATAAAATCCTTGATGGATTGATTTATTTTCTTAAAATTTCTATTCATTGTACTGATTTTCTTCTTCTTGCATAGCTGGAGCTAAAACTGGGCATTGGAGGGACATCATATGCTGATTTCATCCAGAGCATGCATCTCCCAATGCAGTTGAGGTGTGCTTCTGCACCTTTTCTCTTCTTCTTTTTTTTTGTGCTCTGAACACTTTAGATGATGTATAAAAGTAAACCTGGGTTGTAACTTTGATTTGAAATGTGAATATGTAAAACATGTTTGACTGGAAAAATAGAATATAGGAATTATTAAATGTGCTTCAAGATGACTGAGAATGTTGCAGTTGTTAATTTTCCTGTTGGGTATACCTATTCTTATGAAGAGAATGATTTGATTGAACCTTGTAGTGAAGTTGATCCAATTGTGGCATCGTTCTCTGGAGGAGCAGTCGGAGTGATATCTGCCCTGATGGTAGTGGAGGTAAACAATGTGAAGCAGCAAGAGCATAAGAGATGCAAGTACTGTCTTGGAACAGGTAACATATGGACATTGTAGTTATTTGCAAACCAATCATGTTTGTCTATCCACTAGTATGCTTATTTGTTGCGTACATTTAGCACAAGGGTTTCGGTACACACTATAATGTAGGTAATAGGGAGTAGCTTTTAGTGCTATGTAACGTTGGTTAGAATGTTTGGGTATGTAGGTTGTATTTGCAAATGCTTATATAAAGTGATTATCTGCTTTTCTACGTCTAAAATCACTTTATTGGTGTTTGGTTTAGCTAATTATGTGTTTGAATCTCTAAAATTTAGCAGACAAACCGCTGCAAGCTGAAAGGATTTTATAGTGCTTAAAGCACCCAAAAAATTAGAAAGGTTAATACAAAAATAAAGTAATACTTATATATAGTTGCCTAACTTTGATTATCAGTGTGTATTTGAAAATTTCCCTTTTTTTTAACTTAAAATGAAATTACATATTTGGTTTTAAGCAAAAGCAAGCTAAAAAATGATTTTGATAATCATTTGCAAACTCCACAATTATATGATGGTGCTAATTGAACATCTTTTCATAACTCAGGGTATCTTTCCTGCGCACGTTGTACAAGCACTGGATCGGTTGTCCTTATTGAACCAGTTTCAACAGTAAACAGTGAAGATCAGCCCCTGTCACCACCCAAAACAAGAAGATGCTCCAATTGTTCCGGGGCAGGAAAGGTATTCAATCAACTAATCTGGTTCATGTGTTCACTTAGGTTCACACAGATTTGAGAGCAATGTCACCTATCTTTATATTGCAGGTGATGTGCCCTACATGTCTTTGCACTGGTATGGCTATGGCGAGTGAGCATGATCCAAGGATCGACCCATTTGACTAGTTTAACACAAGTCCGTCCCTAAGAGGGCTTGGTGATGTAAAACCATGCTCTTTCCCCAGCTCCCAGCTTAGTTATCATCTGTTTGTGAATGGGTTCAGTTCATGTGCCATGAACTCTGTTGTTAGGAACTTTGCCCAACGCCCTCTTTGAAATGGTTGGAAAAATTTTAATGGTTGGAGAAGCATAGGAAGGGGTGGCCTTGAATTGAGGCGGAGGGCGGAGCTCCAGCAGCAACTTTTTTTTTTTAATATTTTAAATTTATGTACATTGAGGTTTTCTGTGAAATGTTTTTGCTAGTAATGTAACAAGGGCGTATATGCACTCTGATCTTCTACTACATAAAGTGTATGTAATACATTTTTCTTTATGACACGAAAAACTTACTGTAGTTAATTGTATAAAAGTTTCATTTAGCTTCATCAAAGTTTATAATGGCATAATTTTTATTTTTTTAAAACGTCACATGTGTCTCAAACCCCCGACTAATTGGTTGGAAGGGAAACATCATAACAAGGTATGCATTTTGTTGTTTATGATGAAACAATATTCATTGAATTCATTCAAGTAGTCTGTCTGCAGCAAAGCCCTATACTAGCTATTTTTATAGGAAAGAAAAGAAGTATCTATTATAAGTGGATTTACAAAATGAAATGGAGGCTTAGGTTTTTCTCTTCTCTTACTACAGTAAACCTAAATCTATGTGTGTCGATGATGGCCAACAAGGTGTAATCGATCCAAAGGAGTAAGCCGTAATTCCTATAATAGTTTGTTTTGGTACAACTCTGATCCAGTGTTGTTGGCTCATGTGCTCAATAAAGGTAGTTAGTCCTTAGTTCGTCCATATGTTGCTTAGTTCGTTTGGGTAATTTGCATATTTACCCTCCTCCAAATGTTATATCTTTCTGACATTCCCCCTCAGCTATGTGTAAATGTTCTTTACATTCAGCTTGTTCATGGCTTCTTGAAGATTCGAGGAGGGAACATATGTTGTAAATATGTTTGCTAGCAGATCTTTACTTCTGACAAACATCGTCTTGATTCTTCCTTATTCCATCTTCTCCCGTAAAAAATGATTGTCGCCTTGTCGACATCTATGCGTTTGGTGTGCTCGTGGAATACTAGATTCTTCGTCAAGTGCAGTGTTGACTGATTGTCACATAGTAATATTGCAGGTTTTTGATTCTTCACATCCAAGTCTGCTAGTACTGCTTTGAGCTAAATGATTTCACAAGCGATGTAGGCCATGGCACGATATTCTGCGTACATTGAAGATCGACTTAAGATTTTCTGCTTCTTTGATTTCGCAATGTCCAGTGATCGGTCTTCTTGTTTTGGACATAACGCATAGTCTGAGTCTGCATATACTTTCAACTCTATTCATGGTCTTTGTTGGTCCATATAACGCAAAGTATAAGACTAGATGGGGGGTTGAATAGTCTTTTCAAACTTTTGTCGATAAATAATATTTCTCAGATACTTGAAGGTATCTGGTACTTAAATTCAAAGAGCGGAAAACTTTACGATAGATAAATTAGTATGTGCTTAGTAGTAATAAATGTGTGTGTGTGTGTGTGTGTTGGTGCTTAAATGTAAATACATAAATTAAATAACACATCAAGCATAGTGATATCTGGAGGTGGCTTAATCCTCCAACTAATCCACTTCGGCCTTTCTGAGACCTAGAATACACTAGAATAGATAATTGAATTCTCCTTACAATAATCCTATTCTAAGATCCCTACAAACAGATGGTTCCCAACAAAATGTCCCCCCTGAGTTGTTCCCTAGCTTCACGAGCCAAGTACTTCTTGTACTCAAAATAACCTTGGAGCTATTCCTTGATTTCGCAAATCAAGTACTTCATGTACCATGCCTTGATGGTGTTGGTTATGATGTTTGTCAGGTAAACTTCTTATATAACTTTACAGTTATGTCAGAAAGCTTAGCAGAGACAAGTCTACTTAATAGAATTATGCAATGTATGGTAGATTGAATAGTATCTGTTAGGTACAAGTCAAATTCTCTGTGTTCATATCAAAAAATTAGTACTCCCATGCATAAGTCTCTTTTCAGGAAGTTGTGCAAAAGATGTAGACATTTATGTCTTGGCAATAAATGTACAATACTATTTTATGTCATGTAGTCTCAACAGATACATGAAGCTTTCTGAGGCTTGACATGTTCCTTCTCTCAGAAACTTGTTATCTCAAATACTTGTAGCGATTTTGACTTTTCGGTCTGTTGATACGGAAATATGTCCAATCCGTTATTGGATGCCTCAGTGACGAATCCTAAGACATCACATTATTATAGGTCAAAAGGTCAGGATGGTCCGACCCAAAGGTCCAACCATATGGCCACCCGGGATCAGGATAGGCCAAGACATAAAAAAATACTATGACAAAAGAAGGATCCGGACCAAATGTCTACTCCGAAGATAGGCAGGTCGGACCCGAATCACATATGAGCCTTTCAAAAGGAAACCAAGTGGTTAAGACCATGATAATCTAGTGGGAGCAAGATCTGTTAGCCTCGAATGTCTTCATCCGGGTCATTCTCCTCGGATTCTATCTTGATCAAGAGAGCTAATAGTTTCTTTCAATCTCCCACAAAATGACTGATATTTCCTTGAAAACACAAAAGGGAAATGGATTATGATCCTATTATGGTGTATGGGCCTTATTAAGCCTTGTTGGCTCAATCTTAGCCCTCCACTTGGCATAATCTAGTGAGCCTTCTCCCACAGAGGAAGGGATATATAAATAGTACACATATCCCCATGATAATGGTAAGTCATGCCTTCATAAACCTACTTTTACACTTATTCACAAAGTTGACAGTCAATCACTCTTGTGTAAAGTCTCATATCCGGTTTAATCCTAGGTTCTAATCCCCCCCCCCCCCCCCCCCCCCCAAGAAGCTACTTGGGCATGGACCTATCTTCTGAATCAATGAGAGTAAGGAGGATTTGCACTAGACCTATCTTTGAGTTAGGGGACTATTCCTCAACATTTTTTGCGTCCATATGTGGGTGTCCGACCAAAAGTCATCAAGTTCTCCGAAAAGATATGGACAAACCAAGGAAATCAGGCCGTACTGCCACAGCTCCAGATCGGACCCCGATCCGAAAACCTCGAGGTAGACCTCAGACAAGAAGGACTCAAGCCGCACAAAGTTCCACAAGGGTAGTCACACCTCGACATAGTGAAGGACATACTGCTACAGCCTGAACGGGAGAGACACCTCCGACTAATCAAACGCAAACTCAGCAGGCTCCAGTTCCTCCGACAGGAACACACGGACCTCCAGTTGGTGGGAACTTTACTTTGCCAAATGGAGTTGTCGTCTCTCCCTACGATTTTGAAACGAAGGACAATCAGTTCAGACACTTGATCATCACCATCCAAGATTGTCTGGATTCGAACAATGCTCAGCGCACCCAGCCTCAATAGAACCCACGGCAAGCAGAGCCTGCTCACTCAAGGAACGAGCGACATCCTGTTCATGAGGAGAATTTTGCTCCAAAAAATATTTTATCACACCAGTGTCCGAGACTTCTTCTGAACTTACAAAATAATTGATGGCGTCAGAATCAGACATCCTAAGGGACGAAAATAACTATAAGTCTACGAGAAACCGAACCAACCTAAAAGCTTATGTAAATAGATGCAAATAACATTAAAAGGTTTCCCCTCCGGGACCTAATGCATCTATTCTGATTTTGCTGGAACGGGTAATTTCGCAGTTAGTACGAAGTCGGATTCGCAAACATAACGATTAGGATCCCCAAAAGTATTAAGTTGCATCTGACTTAACTTAATTCGGAGATCCGGCATATAAACTATTTGAATATTTCCATTCCTACGAATATGGACAAAGAACAAAATTGAGATCCTGAGAGTTGATAAGTACTTACTTGTTATTGCTCCGGACAGTTGAATCGAAGGCAGCTTTTCCAGATGAAAACTTTCGCCAACTATTTGCTTTGGATGGTCTTATCTTGCCTAAATTCTTTCTCTATCAAACGGTGAAAATAAGAAATGACAGCGACCCTATTTATAAGTGAGGTCATTTTGGGGCAATCATTTATCTCAATACTTTTTAATAAATCTGGACCGTTGATAATTCATCATCCAACAACTCTGTATTTTAATGGCATGATTGAAAAGACACATTGTTTAGGCAAATTATTCTAAAATGTGTGGGACAAACCGCTATTACCACTTCGGATGTACTAATATCTGGATGGTAATAAACTCTCGAGTATCGAGTCATACCTATCCAATCGGATTCATATCCATTTCTCGGATATATTTAATTCGAATAATAGAAATATCAATTCAAATCTTGGAAGAACAAAACATTGTTGAGTACGATGAATCTCACTGGATTCGGATAGACGTATCCGAAAAATATCCAGTAAATTCCATCATATTCTATCTCAATAGATTTGATGGTCGGACGTTCTTGAATTAACCCAATGTCGAACTCTGAAATGGTCCGGCGCGAATTCTTTTAACAAGCACGAGCGAGTAAGGAAGTCCATAAAAGAATATATCCTCCTAATCAGGTGAGAATATCAACATTCTTGGACATCGTGGTATATTTACTACTTCGGATCCTTCCGACAAATATTACTATACAATAATTCCACCGAGCAAAGTTCCACTCACTTCGATAAAAGACATTATCTGAAGCGTGTTCGCCTCGGATGACACAACTTCGAACTAATGGTACATTGACCGAGGCTGCATTAATATTTCACTATGGAGAACTTCTCGGATTACACCTCTATATAAGCATCGCATATATCTCTCAAAATCAAATACCTCTTTTTTCAAAATTACAGTCCGAGGTATTCCACCTTGGACTGTAAGGAAAGGGGAGAGGGAGAGAGATACTCATAAAAGACTTCAAGAACCGTAGAACCGAATTTCTTTTTTCCAAGGAACGGATTGAACGGGAAAACTACTCCCTTCCTTAAATATAGTTCAACAACTATCTTTTACTAAGATACTTGGAAACTAGGGGGACATATCTTAATACGAAAATATGTCTAATCCATTATTGGATGCCTCGACGAATCCTAAGACATCACGGTATTATAAGGTCAAAAGGCCAGAATGGTCCGACCCAAAGGTCCGACCATAAGACCACCCGGGATCAGGATAGGCCAAGACATAAAAAATACTATGACAAAAGAAGGATTGAGACCAAATGTCTACTCCGACGATAAACATGTCTAACCCGAATCACATATGAGCCATTCATTCAGAACCAAAAAGAAACCAAGTGGTTAAGGCAATGATAAAAATAATCATGTTGGTAATCAAAACACCCATGTCGAAATAAGTATTGTAATATGAAAAAACTCCAATGTTGAAAACATGGGTGTTTTGATTAACATTAGTGTTTTTATTGGTAACATGGTCCGTCTCTACATAGAGATCGTCTATCATGAGACTTGTTCTTTATGATAAACAATCTTTAAATAACTTATCTAATAATATAAACGTATTCTATTAATAACATGAATAACAATATAAATGATTTCTATAACTGTCAATATAGACATTTTTATATAAATGACAATATAGACGTTTTATATTAACAACATGAAGAATTATGTTAATAATACATAGATCGTCTCTAGATAAGTTAACTAGAAACCGTTTCTCATAAGAACTACATAAAAAATATTAAAAATAATATTGATAATTCTATTCAACATAATAACTAACCGTATAGTTATTAAAGAAAATAGAAGATGATATTCATACTGTCAAAATTGGTCACTCTTTATAGAGTTTAAAAATAGTAAAATTTATATCGTTCGAAATATAGTCAACATTGGACTCTATTTGTAAATGAGGTAAAAATATAAAAATCGAATAGAACTCTTACATTTTTTAGGGAGTCTTAGGAGAGACCACCCTTAGAGAGACATGAATGACCAACTTTCATTGATTATACAATAACCCCAAACAAAAAGCAAACTACTAAACACACTCCAACCCAACCAAGGGCCAGAAGGGTGGATATTTGTAAGCGGGTATATATATAATCAAACCAAGCCCACATTTCATTCATTGATTTTGCAACGCGCTAGTTAATAGAAAATTCCTCTCTCTAGAATTTCATCTCTTCCCCTTTGTAGCTTTGATTTCGCCGGAAACCTCCTCCTATTCGTCGGAAACCGCTTGAACCACTCCATCTCGACGTCGTTTCTATGTTATTGAGCTCGAAGATCTCCATTTCGACGTGGTTTCAAAGCGATCGAGCTAAAAAATGCTCAAAGACGGCTAGATCTCACCGAAAATAACATCACAAAGGTACAAAAAGCTAGACCTCAACCTAGTTCTTGTGAAATCGGTAATTATTTTGATGGTTTTCATCTCACAATCTCATTTTCGCTTGAATCTCTACTATTTTATGTTAAATTCATGTTTATATGATGATGTTTGTATATGTAGATCTGGTGTTTTCATCAATTTTTGTTCAGATTCAAAAAGTAGATTTGAAAATCGCGCACAACAGTGACGAAATGTTCTTGAAATTTGTATAATGTTTTGGATTATATAAGTAATGTTCTAGACTATATTGATGAGGCTAACTTAAACATGTTACAATTTTAAATACTATTCATTTAACAAATATATTAAAATCAGTACTTTATTGTACAAGATTAATGTAGTTACTCATATCTTTGATGTTTTTGTTGATATATTTAATATTTTTGATGACATACGTCAAAACTTAAACCCTAATGTTGATAATCGTGACATTAACATCCTATATTTTGTATGTATCGTTATAATTCATTCTTTCAATGTTTTTGAAAATGCCTGAAATGAATCTAGAGGTGCATTAAAATTTGAAAAACACTAACTAATGACATTATTGTCCAAATTATATGTTTAATGTTTTCAATCATAACTACAATGTTCAGCATTATGTGTGATGTTTCTGCTTGTTCAACTACAACCTCATGAATGAAAAAAGTATGATGTAATTTTTCAATGTGATGTATGAAATGTTCTCGATGATGTATGTAAGGTTTATACTAATGCATATTGCACAGATAAATGTAGAGATGAAGTTGACATGTGTCTTGCTGGGAGTCTTAAATGGATGACCAAGCATGTAGATAAATTGCATATTGTATATAAAAATCTCTAACATGTTTGGAAATAAATCTCAAACTATATTGGTACCGTTTACAACTATTTATATGTATTAGTAATGTTAACATGTATTTGGATAATGTTATCAACTATTTGAGTGATGTTCTTATCTATTTATATAAAATGACGGTTCATTTTAATTTTATTTGGAATGGATCTACTCAATAACCCACGAAATTATATAACCCAATCTAGCAACCCACAAAATGAATTGAAAGTGTGATACATTCACCTATTCTAGTAGTGTTTTTGCCTATTCGAGTAATGTACTGAGCTATTTGAGTAATGTTCTCGCCTATTTGAAAATGACACTTTATTATCAGTCCAAAATCGTTAATGACTTGAGAACCCACAAAAACTGTTTTAACCCCACTCCGTGACCCGCGTAAAATGAACACTAATGTGTTAATTTGCATTTCAGTCTGTCTTTTTCATTTCAATAAAATATAGTCTTTTAGAACTATTTTAATATATCGGTAACTTTTAAGACCCTGTTTATCATTAGATTTTTAGTTAAATTTTCAGTTTCGTGCTTCAATAAAAAGCTTATTACATAAACGCACATCTTTTTAAACAAGCTAGCTGAGCTAACTTGTTGAAGAAGCTAATCAAGTTAGCTTGTTAAATAGAGTTTAAATGTCAAAAAAAGGTTAACTATCAATTATATTTCAGATACCAGCTAACTTTTTAATTAACTATTAATTATATTTCAGATACCAGCTAACTTTTCAGTTAATTTTACTAAATAGAGTTTAAATGTAAAAAAAGGTTGCTAGGTGAGTAAATAAAAAATGAGCTGGGCGGTAAGTGATGCGCTAAGGTAAAATTGGGTAATTTACGCACAATAGTTTGGGGGAGCTTAAGATAAATATTGTTGGTTATTTACAAAGACTTGTATTCTTCAATCATACGTGATGCATGAAGGCGAGATGAAGGCACGATCGTGCATCCAAGACTTTGTAGGTACGAAATCTGTCACGTCACGCAGAAAATTATATCAATACTCCAAAGAATTCGTAATCTCTCTAATCCATTGAAAACTAAACAAATTAGAAAAGTATACCATCGTTAAGTTGGACCAACCACAAAACATTACTACTAGAAAGTATAAAATATCACAATCAACCTTAGAGCTAAATTGCGGAGAGGGAACTAATCTTCGGATTACACTAATAGAATTCTTTAATACATAACTTCCCCAACCTTAATCATTTTTTTTCTCAGTACCATAACCTATTACTACAAATTACTTTTGAACTGTAATAATAGACTTTTATAAAAAGTTATAAAATAAAAGTAAAAATATAATATTACATAGTATAAATTTATTAAGTAACCATTAAAAGGAAAATATACATTTTGACGTTATATGATACACTATTTCTCTTTTATACTTAAAGTTGCATGTAAAATCTTTTTAAAGATGTAAATTATGCTACTGAGCATCATCATTTTTTCATGAGCTAGCATAAAAGAGTTTAAATAGTAGATTGTTACGCTAGGAGAAAAGTAGAAAACCTAATTTTCATAATCCATACTAGCTTCAAGAAAGCCAGAAACTAGATTTTAAAGAAGAAAGGTATAAAATTACCTGTTTGGAAGTTGGCTCAGATGAACCCATAGCGCTCTCAATTCTTAGTTTCTGGAAATATTCCTGAACACAAAATAATTAAAAAACATGGGTTCAGAAGACAATAAGAAATTGTACATTCCGATCAAGTTTGAACAACAGCTCTCTTGGCTTAATCAAATCGAAATTTAAGAGAGAGTTGTCCAACCTGTTTTTCCCTCGTTATATAAGCACGCTTCTCAGCTGGGAGTTGCTCCCACTTCAGAACCTAAAAATACAATGCATAAACAGAGTTAACAAGCACATCTGGTTGTGTTGTGTTAAGACCTGTGCTATACTTCTGCTGTCAACTCTTGTATGTAGGCATTGAGCATATACTCTGGTCTATACTTACAGATACAGCAAAGTGGAGAGCCTCTTCAGATGTTAGTTTGGATTTCAGCTCCTGCAAAACATCCTGACAAGTGACAGATGCAATAAGACGTGATTATATTAATGTAAGACTGATAGGATTAATTCGCCCAAAGTTAACGCCAACATAGAATTGATTACATGAGATGAGATTACAATCTTGAGATGCAAAAACATAGTATGCATTTCTGTAAGCCTATAACCCAGCAATCATAAAGGTTGAATTTAAACAAATACAAGACCTTACGTCTTACAAGACTTCTTCCATTCCTCCCTGCTCCCACCCTACTAGAATATAGTATCAACCAACTTGCTTGTTCAAACACCATTTCACATTAACCCATGCAGGTGGCAAGTCAAAGTTGGTAGGTATCAAGTGCAAATTCAATTCAGATAAGCAAAATTCTAGTGATTGCTATAGCTTCTGAAAAGGAACTGATAGAGGCATAGACTATTAACCTTTTGTGTGCATCTTTTAGCCCTCAGTCGTTCATCAATCACAAAACCAACCTGTGTAAGAATGAACCAGAGAGATTCCTGAGTAGCAAATATGGGTTGGGGGGGGGGAGAGGGAGGGATAGCCATCCCAATTCAACAGAAGGGACTGGTTGTCTGAGGGTAGGACTTGACAATCACCTTGTTAAGTAACCTCTTGGGGTCATAAAATGCTGGCTTCTTGGCCCACTGATGAAATAAATGTGAAACAACAGCGCGTTCTTCTGTTCTGAAGCTGTAACATTGTAATGGTTAATTGAATAATTTCTTATTTATTGGTATGTCGACACTCTAGACCTTAAATCAAAGTGCTACAAGAAACCTTTTCAGAAAGTTATTGCTGCTGAAGTCTTCAATCCCTTCACCATGCTCTTCAGATACTTCATTGAATAGCTTATCATGGGAAACTTCCTGCACGGTATTGGTTTCCACAGACTCTGTTTTCAGAGATACAGAAATCTGGGGATCTCTCTTGATCCGCATGTACTGAGCCTCTGTACTTGCTGGAACCAGCTCATCCTACAGCAACAAACATAGAGAAGTTGTCCACATTACAGATGCATAAAGTTGATGATTGAAAAATAATGAAGCAAGTGTAACAGTTGAGTGAAGATCTAGCAAATAACTCATTAGTCATTACTCAAAGATGTCATAGAAAACAGAAAATTAAACAGCATGATTTGTCATTTTATCCTAGATACATAAAGCTTTGAACAGTTATGGTAGACCCCCCGCCCCCC
>JAYMSP010002773.1:0-22546 GCA_036897095.1 Plantago elongata
TTAGTAATTCCCTCGCCCATGACATCCATTGATGAGTTACCGGAACTGACATTCTTAGCCAACTTCTTGGCCTTGTTACGACCAATGGGCCGTTTGATACTTGCCGCACTTTCATAACCCTGGTTTCGCTTACTTCCACTACTCCCACCTGCTGATTCCATTGGTTGATCATCTACATCAACATCGTCACCCTCAAACTCAGCCTCCCCAGGTGGTACCCACTTCTTCATGGTTTCCTCCAAGTTCTCCCACTCTGGATATGATTTCGTGGCATCCCATTGTTTGAACGTTGTAAATGAAGTGTGGTGCTTTGATTTCTCTCTGTATATTTCTTGGGCAGTGTCTCTCACATCGGACTCATTGTTGCCACTCCGATTGCTGACCATGACTGTAGCATGCTCCACACAAATCAACTACTGATTTATGTCATCTCTTAGCCGCCCCCATCTTCCACGAAGTGAATCATGAGAATGGAATTTATCCATCCTGGTCATCATTCATATCCTCTTGATATCCTCATACTTCTTCGCAACGAGACGGAATAATTTAAAGTACTTTTGATTCGTTCCAACACTAGCATTTTGACTTACTTCCATGTAGGCTGAGATGAGAGCCAAATCCTCACTCTCGTTGTATGGGTTGTTGTGTTGATTGCCGCTCCTCCGGTGGCTTTCGCTTTCCCATGCCTTCGGATCGTTTGTTTTTCCGGCTGCGTTTCAAGAACAACCTCCTCTTCCAGTGTTTGTGAAAATATTGGTGTTTGGGAGGATGGAGATTGGTAATTTTGAGTGTAGGGATCTTGGTAGGAGCTTTGGACCAAATATCAAACGTGACTCGGTTGGGGTTGGGGAAGAAGTGTTTTCGACGTGAGCTTGCATGTACTCATGGTATTTGTTCAGGTTTGTTGATTTTCAACCACTAAAAATACTCCGCGTCCATCTCGCTGAAAAAGAAAGTGGAAAGGATGTTTTGAGGGGAAGAGAGTTTTTTAAATTTAATTAAGAGAGAAAGACAAGTTGGAGATGGAATGATCCGAAAAATATCAAGATTGATCTTATTTTATAAATCTCGAAAAAACATAGCCGTTGGTGATTTTTATTTATTTTTTTATTTCGTATTTTCGAAGATATTATCGTTTTAAAACGAATACAATTTGAAAATTAAAAGAAAAAAAGAAAAATGCCCAGCACACAACAAGTGGCAGCATCCGCTGCTGCCAAGCGCGTTACGAGATTGATGGAGAAGTCGCGGCGCATCGTGTTCCACCACACGGACGCCCCGTTGAAGACAGGCCTTAAATGGTCAATTGAGTCCATGTACCTTTCTAATTTTAATCTAAGTACTCCAATCTCCTCAGTTTCTTTTAATGTATTCTACCCTGACTTTAAACAGTAATAAATTTTTACAGTGAATTACTCTAAAAGTATTATGCATGGTAAACAATTACAAAATTAACTATATGATGAAAATTTAAATTAATAATGTTCGTAATATATATTTTATAAAGTAATATTATTACATAGTATTTAAAAAATAATTCATTGTTGAACTTAATTAATTATAATTTATTAATTTACATACTATTATACGTGAATTCGTATAGCAGAAGAAGAATACGTTCTCTGCATGTATTGATCCTTTGGGTGGCCGGTACGTTTGCAAATACTCATGGTTGACCAATTACTAATAAATCTACAAACTAATATGTGACTATAGTATGACAATTGGGACTTGGGAGTACTACAAGTTGTAATTTAATTATGAAATTCTAGATTATGAAGCAAGATAATGTGGATGCATGAATGGATTGGGCAAGTTTTTCTATGGCTAATGGGCTTAGCAATTAATGAATGTCTCTAATTAGAGATAAATTCATAAAAGTTGTACCCCTACAAGCCAAACTCATTGGAATATGACACCTAACCTAACCCCATGAAACTTGAACCCATGTAATCCATACTCAAACTCTCCTATAAGTACCCTAACAACTTAGTGTAATCTTCAATCATCACACAATTACCAAGACACTTAGACAAGTAAGCACTACAATACAGTCTCCTTTGCCAAACAATTCAATACTCTCCTTACCTCAACAACATGGGAACCAAAAAGTGCATTATCCTGATCTTGTTCTTGACATCAGTTTACAGTACATGTGCTGCTGGAACTGATATTGATTATGAGCAAGAGATGAGAACCCAATGTGGGCACACCATGTACCCAACCTTGTGTGTCCAAACCTTGGCAGGAAATCAATACCCTCGAGATTTCTTGTCTGCCCTTGTTAACATGACTATATCTCAGAACAACCTTCCCAAGTCAAACTTTCAAGTCCTCAGCTCCCATTTTATCTCCCCCGAGGCCCAACTTGCCCGAGCCGACATAGGTATAGCGTTTTTTTTTATGACTATTTGAAATTTATGGTCGTACGTGTTCCATGCAACTTATGTGAAACTATTTAAAACGTGCATGACAAGACAGTTCCGTGTAAAAGAACATTTATAAAATAAAGATACGCATATATATACCATAGTTTCTTTTTATCCATCCAGGCACCATAAAATTACCTATCTATGTTTTAGCTAGTCATGTTTTTTCTAAGTCTAACATTTTATATGTATCATATAATTAGATTACTGCAACGAGCTTATTGAAATGTCGTCGAAAAGGCTCAACCAGGCATCAGACGCACTTCATAAATCCCCCAAGGATCATAAGGTGGATATCCAAACATGGCTTAGTGCCGTGATTACGTTCCAAGAGACATGCAAGGACACAATTGAGGGCCATAAGTTGTCAAATTCCTTTGTAGACGAAATTTACAACAAAATGGACCATCTTTCACAACTCACAAGCAATTCTCTAGCCCTAGCTAACCGAATATTTGAAACACCCATGGTGAAAACCACAAAAAATCGTCGCCTTCTTCAGACCTCACAAGCCGAAATTTTTCCTAGTTGGGTATCTGCCCATGACAGGAAATTGCTTCAAGGTGGTGTAGTTAAGGCTAATGTTGTTGTCGCAAAAGATGGTAGTGGAGACTATACCACAGTTTCTGCTGCCATCTCTGCTGCAACAGGTGGCAGGTTCGTCATATATGTTAAGTCTGGAACATACAATGAGAAAATTAACACTGCTAAGGATGGTATTACATTAATTGGCGATGGAAAATATTCTACGATCATCACATCGAATGGTAATGTTGCCAAAGGCTCCTCCCTTAGAGGCTCCGCGACATTTAGTAAGTTACCTAACTCTTTCCTCACCTTTGATCTATCATTTGTGTCACCTAGTGTCTATTTTGTGACAAAATATAAAATCTAATAAGTTATAATTAAGTTAAACGAAAAGTGTCAAAATAAGTTTGAACCAAACATTTGAGACAAAATCGTGCACATTAAAATTTAAAAATTATCTGTGCGCACGTATGAAGCATTCAATTATAAGTACAACTTGTTCTTTTTAAAAGTTTCTTTGGACCTGGCTTTTATGTCACCAAAATTCTCTCGACTACAGTCCATGTGAATCAGCCTTACAAAACATAACAAACACAAAATTCGACACAATTATATTGTCAGTATACTATTGTTGTGATAATATCTCAGAAATATTTGAACCGAACTCTTTAATAATTGTACTACTTATGAAATTAAAATTATTGTATATCTTTAAACTATTATGCTAAACAATCTATGCTTTATTATTTCAGCTGTTACCGGGGATGGATTCATCGCACGAGACATCGGCTTCGAAAACACTGCCGGTCCTAACGGGGCACAAGCTGTAGCATTGACCGTCTCGTCTGACCATTCTGTTCTATTTAGATGCAGCTTAGCAGGGTACCAGGACACGCTCTATGCGCACTCCCTTCGTCAATTTTATCGTGAATGTGACATTTACGGCACAGTTGACTTTATCTTCGGCAATGCTGCCGCAGTTTTCCAAAGTTGTAGTCTAATCCTGCGCCAACCACGAAGTGGTGGCGCATTCGATGTGATTTTAGCAAATGGTCGTTCCGACCCGGGGCAGAACACTGGTTTCAGTGTCCAAAATTGTAAAATCACTGTCGGGGCGAGTTTCTCACAAAGCGCGTATTTGGGCCGGCCCTGGAAGGCCTATTCGAGAGCTGTTGTCATGCAGACTAACATCCCTGCAAAAATATCGGCCCGTGGGTGGGTCGAGTGGGACGGGGCCAGCAGCTCGACTTATAAGACTTTGTACTTCGCGGAGTATCAGAATTTGGGCCCTGGGGCTGCGACTTCTGGGAGGGTAAACTGGGGTGGAGTTCACGCTCTTGCGTCGCCTGAGGCCTCCAAGTTTACGGTTGCGAATTTCATCGGAGGGAATGCTTGGCTGCCTTCTACAGGGGTCACTTTCATCGCAGGACTTCAGTGATTTTTGTAATAATAGAATTGTACAAACACCAATCTGCATCAAGTTTACATGTTTAATAATGAGCTGTTGGCATCCTAGATAGCTAGACTAGATTATGACATTAATCTTCTGGTTTGTATTTGTGAAATATGTAATTACTATAGAAAGAGCTAGTATATGCATGTATAATTGTATATTTTGTGATGGATGAAAAATGATTGGTTCAAAGAATCAAAGATCAGAATGATTTTCTTCACTTTTGTATTAGAATGATATTTTTTTCCCTCAGTTTGGCACTTTATCTAATTATAATTTATGCTATAGTTCAATTTCACTCAATTCAATTAAGTTTAGTATATTTTAATTAAAAAGAATAAAATCTTATTTTCGAACGTAAAATAAAGTATAGAATAATAAAATGATTAGATTCTTGTTTACAATTTAAAGTATATAAATTAGATGAGATTATGTCGGTGTGTCAAATATATTAGATCGATACTCTAACTCATGTTCAGATTGAGTAAGAAACATTCTTATAAGTTTTCGTTCTTTTTAATAAGATGAAATATTGTACTATGGTCGTAAATAAATTTATCATCGGATTAATGTGTATGAAAATGGAAGGAGCGATTTTATATAAGAATGGAGAATGGATATATTCTGAAACTGGGGCACTCGGCATATCAAAAGTGAATACGAAAGAAGAAAATTGAGATTAATAATTTATAAATACAGGTCGTCGAGTTATAAAAGTCAAAAACAAAGTGTAACCGTCACTAAGTAATAAGTCACAAGTCATAACAAGGATCATTTTAAACGCTGCTATCTAACCCATATCAATTGGGATGTACAATATCAATATGATCATCTAACCAATATACAACAGTTTTCTATCTGACTTAAATTTTTATTTGGTTGGTTGGACTGAGATTACCAATTTACCATAACAAAAACACGATTGGGTAATTTACACATATACACATAAAGTTTAACCAACTCGTTGTATCTGTAAAACCGTAAATGTTAAAATTTACTTTTTCCATACTTTAAATTTCTATGTGAGTTTCGCCCAGTCCAATAGATTTACTAGCGCAATGATAATATGTGACAATAAAATAAATAGTTTTACCCCATTATACAGGTTAAGCATTGTTAAATATGGTATAACATAATTCACTTTCTCGTCTTTCCCTCACCTTTTAAAGTACTTTAAACTTTATCAATGTAGTACTTCCTTAATCTCATGTTTAAAAGGAAATATAACATTTAATTTGATATGGGACGGAGTGGGGTTATTCCGTTAATTGTTAAGGTTAAAGTTTCTTCGGTATTTAAACAATATGATTATTACGAAGGATTTGACTTATACTTACCTCCAAAGGGATCGATATAGTGAAGTGAATACTCTACGGGCTGTAGAAACAGTAAATCTATGATGAACTTGTATTGAATGTGAAGAAGGGAATGAATATCCCAAAAGTTATATGATACAAAGTAATCTACTAGGCTATATATAGAAGAAAATAAACTAGTGACTAACTCTAACTAAAACCCGAAATAATTGTTATTTAAATTAACCGCCCCTCTCTCTGTTTTCTCTGTTTTCTGCTTCTTTGTTCTTCTCTTGCGACCCCCCCCCCCCCCCCTCACAGTGGGGGGGAGGGTAATAGGGACCCCTTCAAGATGTGCGTGAATGTTAATGAGACACATCTTGGAACTGAATGATCGTAGCAAGTCCAAGGGCATTGGTTTCGTCAAGAGACCAACAACGTTCTAAGTAGTGGGAATTTGAATTATCTTTATGATTCCTGCTTGTAACTTTTCAAGACTGAAATGATAATCAATCTGGATATGCTTCGTCTTCTCGTGAAACACAGGGTTTTAAGCAATACATAGCGCACTACGAGAATCTGTATAGATAGATGCTGATGTAGAATGAGGGAAGCCCAAGTCTTTGAGAAGAAATATCAACCATTGAACCTCACATGTTGTAAATGCAAGCGCCCGATATCCGCATCAGCAGAGGATCGACTCACAGTTGGTTGTTTCTTTGACTTCCAAGAGATCAAAGATTCACCAAGATAAATTGCATAACCTGTCACACTCCTCTTAGTTTCTGGGCAACGGGTCCAATCACTATCACAATAAGCAGTGAGCTGCAAATTGTGTTTAGCTGAGAGCAATACACCTTGTCCAACATTGCCCTTTAAATACCAGAATATCCGGTGTGCAGCTGCCAAGTGAGACTGAGTAGGGTGAGCCATGTATTGACTCAATGTCTGGAGAGAATAAGCAATGTCTAGCTTGGTGATTGTGAGATAAATGAGTCTTCCAATTAATCATCTATACTGAGAACCATCTTCCAGAAGTGGACTGTTTGAAGTTGTAAATTTTTGTTTAACGTCCACTGGAGTGTCAATTGGCTTACAATCCAAGTAACCTGTATCCTTGAGTATGTCCAGCGCATATTTACGTTGACATAGGAATATGCCATCTGGAGTACGTGCCACTTCGATCCCTAGCATATACTTCAATACGCCAAGGTCTTTAATTGTGAATTGATCAATGAGATGCTTCTTGACTGCCATAATCGCCTGCTCATTGCTTCCGGCAAGAATGATATCATCTACATAACAAACAAGAATGATATCATAAGTGTTGGTATGCAACGTAAAGAGAGATGTACCAGCTTCCAAATGTGTGAAACCATAGACAATAAGACAATGAGAAAGCTTGATGAACCACTAGCGCGAAGCCTGCTTCAACCCATATATGCTCTTGAGTAGTTTACAGACTCTAGTATCTCCAGGTGCTAAATAGCCAGGTGGAGGTGTCATGAACACTTCTTCATCAAGGTCACCATGTAAGAAGGCGTTGTTAATATCACACTGGTGTAGAAATCAATGTTTTTGTGCTGCAATAGCAAGAACAACTCTCACAGTTGTGACTTTGGCAACTGGAGAAAATGTGTGAAAATATCGATCCCTTCCTCCTGTGTGTAGCCCTTGGCAACCAAACGAGCTTTGTAACACTCAATAGAACCATCAGCTTTGTGTTTGATCTTATATACCCACTTGGAGCCTATGCAATGTTTATCAGGAGGTAAGCTTACCAAACACCAAGTGTTTGTCTGCTCCAAGGCTTTAAGTTCGCATTCATTGCTTGCTGCCAATTATTAATTTTAAAAACCTGCTTATAAGTCTTAGGTTCCACATAATGAGTTATAGCAGTTGTAAAAACATAATGATCAACATACAAATTGGTTTCATATAAAAAAATTAGAAATAGGATATCTAACAGAACAAGCCACCAAAGCTTTAGAATGATTTAGAGAAGAAGGGAGATGAACATTATCAGTGAGATGAGAAGGTGTGGATTTAATCCTATATGATCTTCTTACTACAAAAGAAGAATCAAATGGATAATCAACGTCTTGTTTGTGATCTTCCTGAGCATCAACCATTGAGAAGACATGTTCATTAACTGCAGGTGGTGAAGTAATGGTAGTGGACTCAAATTCATCAATGGACTTGGTTGAATATCAGTCTTATCCTCTGAATCACTAAAAACATCAGTATGAACTGGAACATGTGTGTTAGTATCAGAAGTAGAAAGCAAAGTGTCATTGTGAAAGGAATACAAAGGAGATTGAGTAGGATCAATGCATTGGGATTGGATATCCAACTTGGTAGAGTTGTGAAAAGGGAAGATATCTTCATAAAAATGCACATTTCTTGAAACAATGATTTTCTTTGTAAAATTTAAAAGAGTATAACCTTTAATACCAAATGGATATCCAATGAATACACATTGATCAGCTCTAGAAGAAAACTTATTTTGGTGAACCTTCACAGTGTTGCTGTAGCACAAACAACCAAAAATCCTCATGTGATCATAAGTGGCAGGCTTGCCATGTAATAGCTCAAAGGGTGTTTTATTACCCAAATTGACAGATGGTAAGCGATTAATGATATGAGTTGCAGTTAAAACACAAGCACTCCAATAAGATAAAAGGATATTAGATTGAAAAAGTAGAGCTCTAGCAATCTGTAAGAGGTGCTGGTGCTTTCTCTCCACCACTCCATTTTGTTGAGGGGTGTAAATGCAAGAAACCTAGTGAAGAATCCCTAGTCTATGGTAAAATCTCTCATGACAAATTCTAAACCATTGTTTGATCTGATGCATTTTATCTTCTTATTAAATTGAATGAGTGCAAAATCACAAAAATTTGTCAAATGGATTGCCACTTCAGTTTTGGATGTCATCATAAAGAGCCAAGTACATCTGCTATAGTCATCAACTATAGTGAGAATGTACTTGTAGACTTCAACAGTGGGGATGGCATAGGGACCCCGAATATCACAATGTAGTAAGTAAAATATAGCAACAGGAGAGGAAATACTGACAGGAAAAGATTTTCTCTTTTTTTTGCAAAATGACAAACAGAACAATGTGAAATAGGTTTACAATGTGAATTCCAGACTAGGAATAAGAGATATACATTTGAAAGGGGCATGTCCTAGTCTAGAATGCCAAACATTTACATTATAAATCACATAATTAGAGACATGATTTGCAGAATGTTGAATAAAAGAAAAGAAAGGTTCACTAGCAGCACTATTAGCAAGTTGTAGATAATACAGTCCATGTTCTTGTTTAGCATGACCAATCTCTTTGTATGAGATGTTTTCCTGCAAAACAAACTTGTCAGTATTAAACAATAAGCATCTATCAACACTGAAAATAACATGACATAAAGATCTCTTAGTTAAACTGCTAATAGAGAGAAATTTATAGGTGAAATTTGACACATAGAGAACATCTTTCAAAATGAAATCATCAGAAAATTGAATATTCCCTGCATAAGTAGCTATGGTAGACTGATTGTTAGGCAAGTTAATGGTAACATGCACTACTCTAGAATCAGAAGTAAAAAGGCTCATATCACAGGTCATGTGATCAGTGGCGCATGTGTCAACTATCCAAGTATTCACAGACTTTGTTTAAAAGCTGTAAAGAATCATCTAATGCCATGCAAACCTGAGGCCTTTATCTCAGAAGGATCAGCAGGCAAGGTGGAAATAGCAACATTAGCAGAATGTGGTGACGTAGATGCTTGGTGTTGCTAGCTATGCTTCTGAAAAGCTAGAAATTGGTTGAATTGCTGAAGTATAACCGGATCAACCAATGTATTGGCACTATCATCAGTGAGATCATCATCTATCAGTGTTGTCACAACATTAACAGATCTCCTAGCATTGTTATATCTATTGTTGTTCCTCCAGCCAGGAGGGTAGCCAATAAGTTGGAAACAAAGGTCTGCAGTGTGATTGATCATCTGACAATGGGAACACTTCTTCTTGCTCTTTTCTTTCTGATTGCCCTGAAATTTGCCTGAACCACCATTCCTCATTGATGGTGGCTTGTAAGAACCATTAGCTTTAACCAACATGGTTGCAGTGTCCATGGGATTCGCCAGAACAAGTTGGCACAAAGACCTTTGAGACTCTTCTTGCAATAAGGTTGAATAAACCTGAGTGAGAGTGGATACATGATCTTGCATCAACAATTGACTCCAGAGATTAAGATACGATTCGTCTAAACCCACTAAAATTTCATGACAACATCTCTTTGCTGTGTTGCGGAGACTTTAGGAGTTGAAATTATTACTTGAAGAAATAAGTCAATTAGTTTGAGTTGTAAGAAAGTAAAGAAATTCATACATCTTTGGAAGGATGATGAATGGTGGCTATTTAAAATGGTTGTATATATGTTTGACACATATAAGCCATTACGGATAGTTTTGCATTAAACATTAAAATAAAAGTATTGGTTAATGAAGACTGTCATTGTGAAAGACTTGATTATAAGTTATATAATATCTCGCTATTACTGTTTCACTGGATGAACTTGATATGATATTATAAATCGCATGTTCACTAGTATTGGAATGTGTTGTCTTGCTTATTAATATTCTGTAGAGAATATAATACTGAGTTATATAGATGTTGTTGTCATTATTGGATTGTCCCATTGAAGTATACATCAACTGCATATGAGTATGTCGTATAGAACGACTGTATATTTATTATGTGAATCAGATATACCTCATGCAAAATAACACCACACGTGAACATTGGGAGTTAGCGTAAACTTGGTTTATGCATGTCAAGACTTTTGTATAGATATGGTGATTTGAGTCATCATATACTATAACATTTATTCATCTTAATAACAATATTAGATTTGATCGTATCTGGTAATTGGATTATATTTAATAATTAGATTATTAAATGTTCAACAACTTTAGTCTGGTACAATGCTGATATGAGTTCTTAGAAGAACATGGGTAGTTACAATTCTTAGTAATCAAATTTAGAGATTGCAATTACTAGTACGATTGCATATGCTAAGGAACCAAAATTTTACGATATTAGCAAGAATGTATTGAGACTTTATCAATGAATTAGATACCATTGCTAGATAATGACATAGAAATAAAGTGAATTCTCCTTGAGTAAACATTGGCTGATTCTTTCACCAAATCTTGTCTCCAGAAAGACAATTTTGCTATTTAAAGAATCTACGTGTTGGACGCACCTGAATGATTGACTCTAGGCCAAGTGGGAGATTGGAAGTATATATATCCTAAAGACAATCGATTGAGGACAAATATACATTTTCGATTCATCATTTATTTATGATCATTATTCATCTATAAATAGGCATTGCAATATATGCAAATATTATTATATGTGTGTCTATAATTATTTACATATGTGTTCTCATGAGAATTATGTTATCATTAAGAATACGAGATCTTGAGTGACATAACATAACTCTAAAATGACCCTAATCAATGACCATTGAGAATGGGATATCGATGATGCATTGGAGATTGACATGTAGTCTGCATCATATCCTTTGAGGATTTAGTAGTTCTCACGACTACGAATTACTTGGTAATTTGTGATGGACACATGGACACTTTAGAGAGTGTTGGTATACCCAGCCGAGAAACCGTTTGATGTAATCTATTTTACGTGTCTACGGAAGTAACAGTTTGTAGGGTGGTGTAATAGTCCTTTGACTTGAGGTTGATACTTACTACATGTGTGGACTCGTGTGTTTTGACCATGACCAATGCTTGCACTCCTTGTAGAGGTAGATACGGAATGTGTTGGCACGAAACACATGTCAGTAGTAATGGAACCAAAAATATGATTCATGCCTCGAAATAGACTTGGAGAAAACACTTAACTTCTCATAACTAGTTTGATCAAAGTCGTTGGCCAACGCAGGATATATTTGGAATGGTGTTCAAATATTATTGGATCAATTAATAGAATGACATAAAAGTGATTAAGTTATTGGAACATACACGAATTCAAGTTCTAGACTTAATCGAGTGTTCGTGAATGAAGGGACCGTATCATCATGAGCTCTACATTACAGGTGGTTTACAATCCTTTTAAACATTCTTTATATAATAAGAGTGTTGCGTAAATTGTCTAGGATTTACCTAAACCTTAATTAGATTAGTGCTTACTTACATAAGCCCCTATGGGTCACACAACAAGGTGATTATTCTACCATCCGAGTATTAGAGTAAATTAAATATTAATTGGATTAATGAATATTTAATTTACATTATTGAGAATTGATCTATTTGATAGAGTTAATTAATAAGTCAAATTAGATTATCGGACTTAGTTAATTGTTATACTGTTAGAAAGTAAATGAATTAAATTATTAATTTATATTAGAAAAAAGATTAATTAGATTAAATTGGATGTAATTAATAATGTAATAAAGTTTATTTGGATAAGTTTAAAATGAGGTCCAAATATAAAAGAGAGAAAGAAAATAAACCAGGTTTGGTGGGTTTTGAATCCACAATCAAATGTTTGATGGACTAAAGCTAAACTCAGATGGCTAAGAGCCCTGATGCTTTTAGAGTAAGTTAAGCATTTGTAGAAAATACTACTGGACGAAAATAGAGATGAAAATAGAAGGACACGTTCTTCTTCTGTTTTTTCTTGTGCATTTTTCTCCTCCTTGCTTGGCAATTATGTTTTCTTTCTTCATGCTTCAATTCTCCATAATCATACTCAATAAATAGTTTGATATAGTTTCGAACGGGAACTCCTAGCGTTCTTCGATAGAATCAATTGTCTATGAATATCGAAGTTCGGAATGTTAATCATGATATATCATTGGGTCCCACATATCTTACATGACGGACTGATTCGATGTGCTTGACGAATGAATATGAAAAAGAGCTTTAAGGCTTTAAAGTTGTTATC
The DNA here is from genome assembly GCA_036897095.1 of Plantago elongata. Taxonomy (NCBI): domain Eukaryota; kingdom Viridiplantae; phylum Streptophyta; class Magnoliopsida; order Lamiales; family Plantaginaceae; genus Plantago; species Plantago elongata. The sequence continues at coordinate 12,681 of JAYMSP010002773.1, forward strand.
TGAAAAACTAATGCTGCATGTAAGTATTAATTTAATTGTTTACATATTTATGTATATAATCATTAAATCAAAATTTAAATGTAATAAATTTTATTAATTCCGTTGAGTTAATCTATCTTTCTATATTTACGAACATTGACGTATGCCCTTTTTCCCTTTTTAGTTTTGCTTTCAAAGAAGAGGTCGCTATTCCAAGCTTCTTTTCATCACCTTTTCAATTTTCTTCTCGTGGAATTGTGGCTCTTATTGGCTCAGAAGTTTCAATATACTCATTAAAGCACATTAATACCCATGATTATTATAGATAACGTGGACCAATCTATAAAGGAAATCATTTTTTAGGTCTTGTATATGAAGAATATACGTACGTATTCATGCGCGCCCACTTCCATTAATTATTACTCTCTCCATACCGCTAAGAACGAAATATTTAAAAAAATCGTAATTACTAAAAAAATATATAATATGTAGTTAAGAATAAGTTTGAGATAGAAAAGTACATACGGACCCAATAATATATAGTGTAAAATAAGTTGTATTATGAGGTTATTACTTAAAATGGAAAAATGTTTCGTCATTAACGTAACGCCTAAAATGAAAATATGTTTCATTTGTAATGAGACGGAGAAAGTAGAATGTAATGCTCCCTCCATCCGTTTTATTAATAATGAAATAATTTAATTTTATACATTTAAAAAAAAAAGAATATATTGTATATGATTAAGAATGAGTTTAAAATTAAAAAATACATATGAACCTAATAATATATGGTAAAAATGAATTATATTTTAGATATTATTTTTATAAATAAAAATATATTTTATTTTAGTGAGACGTTAAAAAGAATATTTTAAATTTAGTGGGAGGAACTAGTTGTTAGTATAAACTGGAAGATTGCACCAACACAAACCAGTAATCTTACCATTAACTTCAACCCATCTGGCTCGATTTTTTTAACTGAAAACTCCTTTAGTTTAATTTAGTTCAATAAATTTTAATTAAAAATAATATAATCTTATTCGTTTTACGTATTATTGTATAGAGAAAATGAAAATGGGAGCTAGGAGAATACAAATATAGTATACTCTTTTTTATTAATAGCTAGTCTTTAATTATCAATAAACAAGTTAAGTTTGAAAAATATATGGTTCATACATCTTTGAACATGCTTTTCACAGTTGAACTAAATTAATAATAGACATTGCATACTTGCATTTCATGACCTTTTACCATTTCTCCCACCAATATTTTCCTTCTACATTGATGAGGATTACAAATGTTCTTATACTTCTAAAGTTCCCGTTTATGAATATGCGGATGTAGCTTAAGTTAGGACCATATATCCAACCATGAGATTATTATTATTTGTGGAGAATTTTATTAGCTGGAAACTCATCTTTTTTCATGGCCAATAAAACACTGTTCTTTTCAATTTCTCTTTTTTGTGTAAACTCATGTTTGTCCAATAAAGCTCCGTGGTTTAAAAAGAAACAAATTTTATGTTATCAAGTCCTAAAATGTCCACACAAAAGAAAAACAACTATATGAGTAACCACATTATGTGTCGTGCACATACCGGAGCAAGAAATTATAAGTATGGATAATACAAAGATTAGAAAATAGGGCATATTATATGTTGAATTTTCAAAATTTTGGAGGTCGTCTCGGTCTACCACTTAATTTGTCTCCGGCGCCATTGGCATTCGATGATAGTCTTAATAAAGGGTATTACAATTTCAACCTCAAAATTTGATGTTGAACAGCAGTCGTTGAGGGTTCAGTTTCATTTTGGAGCAGAGTTCTATGTCATATGAAGTTGATAGAGTGATTTTAATTTATTAATTTTTCCAAAAAAAGGAAAAGAAATATAAACAAATAAACAATGTTGAAATGAAAGAATCAACAGTAACCATTAAAATTTATTGATTTAAATTAAAGAATAGGTACGCCTACCAAGCAAAATATAACCATCATTATTCTTTCTTCCAACCTATCAAAGGGGCCATCATGCAAAATTAAGAGATAGAATACCTTCCACTCTTAGGATACCCGCTCAGGGAGGCTCGTCTCCGAGTCTACATATACAGAAAACCCTTATAACATTGACAATATGTGACGTAGGGACATTACCGATAAAATTAGTGTTCATGTTCGTTGTCTCCGCCTTTAAATACCCCCTTCAAGATTCAATAATGAATACCCCATTGTTTTTATAAACTTTCAGTCTCATTACAACCCCTTCAAGACGTACAACTCATTCCTAACATCTAGTAATTGTTACGGGTAAACCAGCTCAAAAGAGTCATCCAACTCTTCCTCTCTTCTTATACAAACATAGATTGTTTGGTTTGGAATTAAAACTAATAAAATCTGGTTAATATAATGAATTCTTTAATGTTACACCAAAGACTATTAGAGCTGTCATAGGCTCATAGCATGAATTACACTTTCGGGGATGAAAAATTGAAAAAACAGTCCAATTTGGCTCAATTTGGAGAGGCATGAAGTCTGATTAGGGCATCTAATACAACGTTTAATCAATAGAGTGAAAACTGAAAAAGGTTAAAAGTTCTCAACTCAAATCAGTCTCGTCGTCTACTCGAAATTCACTTGCAGAGAAAATCAAATAACAAGAGAAAATCAAATAACACGAGGAATCTACCACAAACTTCCAAAGCTCTTTCCCGTGAAAATTGGAGAAGTTTTGCAAATGACTATTTTAAATCATTTGTCTCGCTGTTGCATGCCCTAATTTTACAGTATTTCACTTATTCTCCACGTATTTTAATAAATTTAATAATTTATTTACCCTAATTTTACAGTATTTGTAGCGCTCCAATTTTTTTTAAATACAACTTTAAAAAAGTACAGCTCGTGTTAGTTCTTACACTTTGAAATTCGACGAATTTAGATTTGTAAAATTAAAAACGTAATTCCACACCTCGTGTGTCCTTACACTTGACATAAAAGTTCTTAAAATAAGTTCGTGAACTAGTAATAATATACAACGGAATTATAAATCATAAAATCCTTACAACTGTACAAAGTAGAAATCTTGAACTTGAAATACTAATGGGACTTTGGTAATGATCATTGCTCCGGCAACGCTCCACTCCAAATTCGGCTTCAAACCTAAAATAGATATTTTAGAAAGGGGTCAGTCGTGACCACTGACTGAGCAAGTATCCATGCACATGTCATGAACTACAGTTCTATCTTCTTGTCTTTTAGATCTTTTAATTTCACTTAATGCAATGCATCCTATGACTTGAATTGACTTGACTATGAACAATTAAACTTGTACTTGAATTGAAACTTTGTAAACAGGAACATCCTTTTGTTTTTGATCAATTCTAAATAGGTCATTTATTATGTTGGACTTTTTGTCAGTCTCCTCTATTTATATTTTACTATGGTAGAGGACTAAAAATGAATAATAGTGTACCTTTAACTTAAGGAACTTAACTTTAAACTTTTACTCTAAAGACATGACTTGAAACATAACTTAATTTGTGAACTCATTTGGCATCGTAAGGTACATCCCCAATCAATAGTGACCACTTAACATGGATAGTCACGGTTTGCTAGTTGGCTAGCCGATGATGACCGCTCAACTTGAATAGCCACGATTTGCTAGTTGTCTAGTTGATGGTGACCGCTTAACTTAAACGGTCATGATTTGCTAGTTGCCTAGCTGATGGTGACTGCTTAACATGATAGTCACAATTTGCTTGTTGTCTAGTCTATGGTGACCGCTTAACAAGATAGTCACGATTTGCTAGTTTCCTAGCTAATGGTGACCATTTAACTTGGTTGATCACGATTTGTTTGGAGACCTTACTGGCTCATTATTGACATGATTTGAAATTATTTTTAATTTAACTTTAAATCTTAAATAACTTGTAAGCTCATTAGCATGAATGTATGCTCTTACATTCTAAACTTATGAATACATGAATTAAGGTGTGTGTAAACATAACCAAATCATACCATGCTCATCTTAGAACATGTGCACAAAGTTTTCCAACAGGAACAACAATTGTAACAATATGAACTATGCAACATCTAGTAAAAGTACCAACACAACCATAGGAAAATCTTTCATGCAATATACATCATTTGAACTAGATTGATATTTGTACCATGATACTGCTATTACACAATATAATCTCCACACCATAAATTATTCAAAACAAACAACTAGCCTAACTAGTCACACATACATTCGGCCATTATAAAGTACTGCACATATACTTACACCAGATCCAACATATATACAATTACGTACAATCATACTTACAAAGAAACGAAGCAAGTAGCAGTTAACTAAATTTGGGTGAGCATCGTATCAGATTTTTCATATGTCAACAACATTTATTTTCGATCATCATATCATAATCATACTTTGCAACAATAACATAACCTATCATATATAACGAGCAATCGACCAAATAATCATGAATGATCCTTATGATAACTTGTAAATATCACATATAATAGCATTGGAGAAAGTTAATTAACCGTGGATACAAGTTCTAGGGGAACTCGCCTGGAAAAGAACAAATACGATATTAAGGATCAATGATGTCTTAGAAAATGACCCTGTGTTCGACGTCACATACATAATTATTGGGACTCCAAAACGGAGTTCCCTCCAGTTACAATGTAGGATGGTGTGTTAGGCTATCCAAAAACCAGCTCGATCCGACGATTAATGAACCGGAAATCGTATTTTCAATAAGACTGCGTCTGGCAGAATTTCTAGTGTGGAAAAAGTGTTTAACTCCAGTTTTTCTTTGAAAAAAAGAGGCTAGTGTTAGTGTTAGATATGATAGCGGACGTGGTCTTGTATCTGGGTTAGATAATGGGTTGGAAGGGTAAAGTTGGACCAAAATTAAAAGGTAAAATAATTGGCCATAGGAAAAAATGACTTACGAACTATGCTCTAACATTTAGTACACTCTACAACGCCTAAATTTGAATTACCAATTTTTGGGCTGTTGCAGTATTTTACTTATTCTCCACGTGTTTTTAATAAATTCAATAATTTATTTACCCAAATTTTACAATATTTTACTTATTCTCCACGAGTTTTTAATAAATTCAATAATATTTTTACCTAATTTTACAGTAGTTGACTTCTTCTCCACATGTTTTTAGTAAACTCAATAATTTATTTATTTAGTGAAAATAAATAATAAAATAATAATAAAATATATCGTAGATAAAATAGATAATGGATAACAAATGGATAAAATATATAAATAAAGTAAGGTAATGTTATCTTCAACTGAAATTTACTGAACTGAATTGAACGAAATTGAATGGAACTTAACTGAAGTAAATTATAAATTATAACTAAATAGAGCTGAGCTAAACTAAACTGAACTGAATTGAATTAAATTGAACTGAATGAAATTGAATTGAATTGAAATGAACTGAATTGAAATGATTTTAAGTTGAAGAAAAGTATGATAGTGGAAATGAATTAAAATAACATTTGATACTTGATTACCTTTTAGAATTGCTACTACTACTCTTAATCTTATTAAAATTGATATTAAGAGTTGTAACATTGTAAGGATTTATGTGGAACACACAAAAGCGTTTGCAGTTTAGCAAATATGTATCCTCATGTCGAGATATCCACGATAAATCATGTCTGCTTTTTTGAGTGGAAAATGAATTTAATGGAATAATACTTCAGACCATAGCTTATTATCACGTCGAAGACACTAGAGTTGTATCGGGACTTTTAATTTGTTAAGTGAATTGTCACGGACAATTCTTAGCCATGAACCGATCGAGTTGGATAATAAGATGCCGTAATGTCAATTTCCAAGGTGGCTTTGAAAAGAATAAGAAAAGAGCTATCCTCTTCACGCTTATGATTGGGCCACTGTGTAGGTACGAAGTGCACATTACAAATTGGCATGCAGTCCCACGATGGGAAGAGTCTACAGTCTACACTAATACATGCCACTGATTATTCATTCCTTATCTATCATCCCACAACACTGGAGCCGACCCCAACTAATATTGTATCAAATACTTCGTTTCAATTTCATCTTCACAATATTTCTTTACAAATTTAAATTCTTTACAATTTTGTATGTGTTTCAATCTCGTTTTTGTCACATGAAAATTTTATTTAATTTCCTTTACTATTTTTTGGTACTCCACGTATACCGAAGAACTTCGTACGTTTATCATTTTTAACCGTCTCACAAAATTTCATACATTACTAAAAAATAATAAAAAATCTTAACTTTACACATAAATTAGAACCAACCCGTGACGATGCCACGGTGTAGTTTACTTTTAATAATAAATAAAAATGAAAGCGCAAAATAAAATAATTGAGAAATTAAGATAGTTAAACTTATATAAACAACATTGGTCGTATTGTCGGTGGTAGGTCTTTTTCATCCAATACTATATCATTGAGGCCACCCCCACCAACGACACAAACATTATAAAATTTCGTTATGAATGAAGAAAGTAAAGAAAATATCAAATAGAGTTTTCTCACCAAGAGAGTACCCCCGGCCCGGGACCCGTTATAGAGATGATAAAAGTAGAGGAAAGAGAGAAGAGAGTCTCTCCGTCTAGAGAGTATCCAATCCCCGCCCCTAGGTTCGTTATGGATCAAGGAAGTAGAGAGAGAAAAGAAAAGGTATACCCGCTTATAGAGTATCTGCCAGACCCCCCAATCAACCTGTTAAATAGTAACAAATACATGTTTAGAAAAATAATATCCCTAAATCGAACAAAAATTAAATGCAAATGTATCCAACACAACCAATAGAGTTGTTTTGAACAACCCAAATGTTGTGTGGTCATCCCACCACACACACATACACTGTCACGCCCCAAAATCAAATTACTTTGGCGCGATCGGTTGTCTATTGTGATATGGGTTCAGGCCAAGACGAAGCCTAACTTTAATCCTCAAAGTATAATAATATCTCGGAGTGGTATATACAGAACATCTAAAAGTACTTTACAATAGGTACAAGTCCTCAGTACATAACAAAACATCTCAACAGTACAATCATCATCTAAAATACATCTCCATAGTACGCAACATCTACTAAATAATCTTCATAATCCATCATCCATCTATCATCTCAACTCCAAAGTACCTCCGTTCGATCACTTACTAAATATCTGAAAAGGGGGTGTAAGGGTGAGCTCCTGACACTTTTACCCAAATCAAATACATATATAGAGAAGTATGCATACAGTTTTATATTTCAAACATATTCGAATGGGTCCACAATTATCCCTTAACACATAAGAGTCCATAATAACATAACGAAGATCTCCAAAAGTACGACAATACCCCCGAAAGGGTCCACATAATTCATAGGCATATCGATTAGCATAAACGTTCGTACACATAATCCATACTTTATCAAAACACTTTTACAAATCGTATACACAAATAAAACATTTTATGAGATACACATACATGATCCTTCTTTGAAAAAACTATTATACCAAGTTTCATTAATTGATATAATAATCGCAGGTACTTTGGAAATTAAAAAGTATACAGATTTTATATACGAAAAATATAATCAAAAGTGTCAATAGTTCCCTCACCGTGAATTTATAAATTGGTTCCACCTAGGGGCGACCATCACCGCTCCACGTATTCATCACCACCACCATAGAATTGTCGATCGAGTCCATGAAATACAAATACAGTTATCATGATCTAATACCAAAATTCAAGGTCCAGAAACTAATCATGACGTCAAATCCATATTTAGTCCACGACCCTCAAACTTTAATACTAGTAATTAATTAGTACTAATCACCTTGACTTCAATACCTTGATTAACTTGGTCCAACATATTGCGGAGTAGACAATCTGCACCAGCACCTTCTAAAACTCAATCCTTATAGTCCTGTTCCGATCGTAATCTGGCAATACGGTAACTTTTTGGCTCTTCAAAACTCCAGTCGGTTTATAATATATAATTAGACATAGAAACCCTTAATAATCATCCATGATCGGGCCAATTATCCAATAACAAACTTATTTACGGTCCAACCCGTATTGATATTATAATCCGGTTCAAATCCAATAAACTCGATAAATCTGTTTTTATTTTATCGATCCGTAAAATAATAATTTATAATCTCATATAACAACTCGAGTCCATATAATTAACTCGTCTCCAATATAAATTTAAATATACGTCCATTAAATATTTTTTCGGGATTTTACATCCTTCCCTCCTTAAAAGAAGTTTTGTCCTCAAAACTTAAATCCACTATGCTTCAACTGCACCACTATGATAAACTTTCAAATTCTCAATTCACCGATTTCCTCCTAATACTTTTCACTTAGTCCAAATATCTCAACGACAGGTCCATAGAATCTAAAGTTCAATACCACTTTTGGCATCTCACTCGCAAATACCAAACTTCAAAATCCAATATAATATCCCAGAAATTAAAACCTTGTAACTACTCCACTTTCTCCAACTCAACACTTCACAAATTCAAACCTCATTACTTCACAATTTCTAGCCTAGGCTCCTCAAAGATCATAACGGCTTTGATACCACTTTTCTTCAACTCCCAATCATAAACCTCGAAAAGACTAATCTAAAATCCTCAAAGGTTCTAACATAAACTCTCGATTTTTCCCTTCATCCAAATCGACACTTCACAAATTCAAACATTATTTCCCACAGCTTCTAGCCTAGGCTCCTCAAAGATCATAACCTAGGCTCTGATACCACTTAGATAAAGCCAACAACAATCCAAACGACTCAACAGTCGACGTGAAAAAGTAAAAGTAAGACACACTTGCAACAAAACTTAACTCCCCTGAAAACTCAACCTGACATTTACACTCAACAAACAAAAGCCTAGGACCTACACCCAACAAATCGAAAATCTAGGCTCTGATACCACTTTAGCATCTCACTCGGAAACACCATACTTCGATAATTCAACATAAACTCCCAATCAAAACAAACTTATCACACATACTCCCAAAAGGTCGTAACCTCATACCTCGAAAACTCCAAAATCAACACTACAATGTAAGAACCTGAAAGAATATAGGACTATGGCTTTTGTACTAATAAGCTATTTTCACTAATATTGGTACCAATGTTGGTGCATCAGTGCGTGTAACAGAGTATATAACAGAGCAGCGGAAATAAACATAATTGTTAGACTATGTAATTGTATAGACTTGTATATACATTAGTTTTCTGATTAGATTAGTCTTTTAGATTATAGAACTCTAGTTAGATTAGTTTCCTGATTAGATTAGTCTTTAGATTATAGCTTCTTGTACTTGTATGTATACCCCTTCTAATTCTAGAAATAGACAGGGAAAATAGTTCTTTCATTGTATCAGAGCCATGTAAGTCTCAAACGAGCATTGGTCCTGCCTCTCATCTTTTCCCTCAATGCAATAAACTTGATTGCCCTTATTTCATTTCTCCCTTTTCTCCTTATTTCTTTTCTCCCTTTTCTATCTCTCAAGCGCTCATGCGCATCTCTTTCCTCCTACAATCGATTCCCACTGAATCAATTTTATCTTCTTTCTCAAGATCGATTCAACTGAATTGATTTTTCTTCTCTGATCAAGCAGCCCACTGTTGTTGGTCCTGCCACTAATCTTTTCTCCCTTTTCTCCTTATCTCTTTTCTCCCCTTTCTCCTTATCTCTCAAGCTCTAATCTTTTCTCCCTTTTCTCCTTATCTCTCAACCTCTAATCTTTTCTCCTTTTTCTCCTTATCTCTTTTCTCCCTCTTCTTTGATCAAACAACCACTATTGTTGATCCCCACCCATGTTCGAACAATTTTCTTTAATCTGTCGAACTTCTCCTCTG
>JAYMSP010002774.1:0-22541 GCA_036897095.1 Plantago elongata
GAATGAATGTAGGTTTTGGGTTTACATAACCAAGTTTAGTCAAAGTTGCTACTATACTAGCCTTAAAACGTTTTTTGGGTTTTTTTTTAAATTTCGGATTAAATTCGGATTATCCGAAAATCCGACGGATTTAATTCGATCCGATCCAAAATCCGAAAAACTAAAAAATGCCAACCCGAAATTCGATCCGAATATAGCGGATCGAATCGGATCGGATCGGATCAGTCCAGATTTTCGGTTTTCGATTTTTTTGGTCACCCCTAACCAAAACCATATCACACTGTTTACCACCAAAACTGACATTGACAACATACTCAGAACCGACCTACATCAACTCCAAATACAACACATACAATCTAAACAAAGACCAAATAGTTCTAAGATCAAGTAACCTCGACATACATCCCCGGTCCACTCCCCCCCCCCCCCCCCCCCCACCCCCCCCCCCCCCCAATCGTACGCATATTCAAGCCAAGAGTTAGATGGGAAGACCTGAACTAAAAGTTGAGGATACCGATCAGAATAAAGAGAAAGAAAAGATCAGTGATTTCCCTCAAGGCATCCGAACAATTAACCAAGACCTCAAACAGCATTACCAGAACCAAAGATGCAACAGAACAAAAACTAAGAGGCAAAATTCAAACCAAAGCCTCCAAAGGAAATCGATTCCAATCCCCAATGCTTGTGAATGGCCTGATCAGATTCCATCTCTTATACCGATACCACAAATTGACCTTGATTGTTTCAAAAGTCTCCATTAGGGACTCATTTGCATCATTAAACCTTTTATTATTCCTGGGTTTCCATAGATTTCCATATGTACCAATTCGAACCATACCAAACAAACCGTCTCTCAAGAGACTTGTTCTTTTCTAAACATTTGGACTCAACTTTATGAAATTGGTTATGAGTGAATTTTTTATCACTACAAGTATAATCCTTAAATAATTGTATCAATAATATATGGTACTTTGACATTTTATGTCATATTTTTATCTTATGTTTTACTAAAAACTCATGTTTATTATAAGTAGTGTAAATTCATAAAGTTTGTAATTAAATTTCAAATCTCGTTTGTCCATCTTACTTACTCAATTAGAATTCAATGCTTTCAAATGTCACTTAGAAGGTGCATGGCTCAAATTTATTTGTAATTCAAGTTAAATCTCATATGTACGTATTACTTATTCAATTCAAATTTGATGCATATAGATATCACTATTTAAGTAGAAGATGCATGATTCAAATCATTTTGTAATTCAATTTAAATGTCATCTATCCATTTTATTTAGTCAATTTGTATATGGTGCGTACATGCGTCACTATTTAAATAAAAAGTGTAGAGTTCGGTTCACTTTTTAAATTTTTTTCCAACTTTTTAATCACAAATTCATATATATATATATATATATATATGTGTGTGTGTGTGTGTGTGTGTGTGTGTGTTCAACACATATGTATTTCGTTAACGCTAGTTGATAAATAAGAACGTTCTCCTACGTACTCAATTTCGTTTAAGTTCACTCTTCTAAAATTGAGAGTGAAACGGTTTACAATAAAATCTATCGGTACCCAAATAATCTGGATTCTCTAAAATACAAAAGGTTAAAATATGACATGTTGGCGGAGTAGAGATGGCATTGATCGGAGTCTGTGGGGAATGAAGGTGAATAGGTGATGTATGGGCGGAGTAGTGATGGCAACAGGTGGCATATGAACGGAGAAGGAAGATGTAGAATTGTAGATTGAGGAAAGAAAGAAATGTAGGTAGGAGATGTGGATAATAATGAATATGGGTTGGATTCAAATGGAGAATGGGTTGGGCCAACCACCCAGGTTTTGACAAACTCTGCTCTAAACACTAATGTACTAAAGCGTAATGATTCGTTTGTCACAATTATTTAGCCGTTTAATCTTATTCTTTTTTAGAACAAACTTTCCATTAATCATCAAAGAGTGGTTACATCAGGATTAGCTGCTGAAAGATCAGTAGAGCCAGAAGTAGCTAAGTAGTACAATTAGCTAACAAATGTGCCAACTTGTTACCATCCATCCTAGTAAAAAGAAATGCAACAGAAGTGAACACAGTTGCTAAATCCTTAGTTTCTTGTACTAAATGCCCAACTATGGAAAGGGAATCCTTGTCACTTGTCAATTGCTTAACCAGGTTAGAGCAATCGCCTTCAATCAAGACATGTTCCAAGTCGAGCTCGTACCCCAACAACACAACAAATCGTGCGCCCATTGCCTCAGCCACTTCGATCTCTTCAATGAATGGTATAGTACACCGTTTCCATCCAATGACCTCCTCCTTGCGACAACACCAATACTAGCAAGGTTTTGTCTTGGTTTCACAGCCGCATCGTAGTTAATCTTTATGGCACCAGGTTCCGGGGGATCGAGGATGAAGGTTGTTGGGTTGGAGCTCTAGGATTCGCATAAATAGTTTTGGACTCCTTATATCTTGTCAAGAGTTGTTGAATAAATTGGAGAGAATCAAACGCCTCAATTAATCCGCTTATTGTCATGGACAATCTTGTTACGGTGAAACTAAATACTCCAACACGCCGTAACAAAAAATTCAAACTCCCTAACATATAGCTTAGATCGAATTTGTTCCACCCAATCGATCACATGGGAAGACTGAGCATAAATGGCAGTGGAAGGAAGAGGTGAGATTGCCCAAAATAAATGGACATACTCGCAATCATGTAATGTATGCAAGATGGATTCCGCACCAGAGCCACAATCAAGGCACATCTCCGGTACATCCACTCCTCGGGCACTCAAATTCACGTTGACGGTGAGTGAGTTGCGGAGCACTCGCCATAAAAAAAATGTTAACCTTGTTCGGAACCCTCACCTGCCACACCCAGTCCCAATCTGTTCTTCTTTGTCACCCCACTGGTACCTCCTGTAGTGGATTGTATTGTGGCTCTCTTTAAGTCCCGAGCTAGGTGATAGGGACTAGCGACAGTGTAGTGTCCAGTTTTCGACTGGGACCAGGTCTGCACATCCTCCGTAGATAACATCGGCAATGGAATTTTGAGGTTGGCGATGACATCATCTTCACATAATACCTCTCTCAGCAACAGCATATTCCAGCCCCCTCCATCCGGTTCCAGAAGTTGGGAGACAAGCGGAGCATCGAGATGCAGAAGATTTGGGGTAATTGGTCGCATACATCCCTCTCTTGGTATCTAATTATCACCCTATATGTCAATGCTTATCCCATTACCCACCCTCCATTGAACACCCTGCCGCACTAAGTCAATAGCTCCACAAATACTTTTCCACGTAAAAGATGCATTACCTCTCGGAGTAGCACATAACACATCCATATGTGAGAAATATTTCGCCTTGAGCACTCGGCTAAGAAGGGAATCGAAATAAAGTATAATACGCCACACTTGTTTTCCAAGCATTGCCAAATTAAAGGACCTCAAGTCTGGGAAACCCATCCCACCATCCATTTTAAACTCACCCAATGTATCCCACTTTAGCCAATGCATCTTCCTCTCCTTGCCAATCCCCCACAAAATTTTCACAATAATGGAATCAATCTCAGCGAGCAAGTAATCCGGTAGCTTAAAACAACCCATGATATAAGTCGGGATAGCCTGAATTACCGCCTTAATGAGAACTTCTTTTCCCGCCTTGGAAAGGAGTTTACTATGATATCCCTCCACCTTCTTCCACACCCGCTCCCGCAACCAACTAAACACCTCCTTCTTCGATTGCCCTATCTCTGTAGGTAGCCCCAAGTACTTCTCGTGTCTCTCCACCCCCCGTACCAGTAAACACCTTCTAATTTCCTCCACTCTATCCTCATTTGCGTTCTTACTAAACACCACAGTGGATTTATCCAAGTTTATCTCCTGACTCGAGGCCAAACTTAACCTGTGTAATAAATCACTGATCCCACGAGCTGCATCAACAGTCGCCTGACAGAAATGCAAATTATCATCGGCGAAAAGGAGATGAGAAATCCTTGGGGCCCTCAGAGTTACAACAACCCCTTGAAGCACCTCATTCTCCTCCGCATGACAGATAAGAGAACTGAAAGCTTCCATAACAAATAGAAATAAATAAGGGGAAAGGGGATCTCCCTGCCGAATCCCCTCTCCGAATGGATAGGGTCTAACTGAGCTCCATTCAAAAGAACAGAATAGGAGACAGTTCTCACACTAAGCATAATTAATTCCATGAAGTAATCAGCAAAACCTAACCGCTCAAGAACTCTCTTCAGAAAGACCACTCAACCTGATCATATGCCTTACTCTTATCTAGTTTTAAAGCCATTAAAATATCCTTACCTTTAATTTTTTGTTTCAGAAAATGATTCACTTCGTAGGCAACAAGAACATTGTAAGTAATTAATCTGTTTGGAACAAAAGCAGACTGGGTTTCGGAAACAATGGCATCCATGAAAGGTTTCAGCCTATTAGTTATAAATTTGGACGCTATTTTAAAAATAATGTTGCTAAGGCTTATCGAACGTAACTGAGCATCTTTTCTGGTGTTTTACATTTCAGAATAAGTACAATATGGGTAAAATTAAGTTTCGGGTCAAGGACTTTATTATTCAGGAAGTTAAGGGCACAATCAACCACAGAGTCACCAACAATATACCAAAATCGTTGATAAAACATAACATACATACCATCAGGGCCAGGGGATTTAAGGGGGTACATATCAAAAAGTGCAGTTCGTACCTCATTTGGAGTAAACACCCGGGTTAGCTCCTGGTTCATCTAAGCATCCACACGAGGTCCCATAGTCCCCACTGCCTCCTCAACATCAGCCTCCAAAGGTTGTCGAGACGTAAAGATAATTCGAAAAGAATCCGTCGCAATCTCACCCATAGTCTGCTCATTCGTGCACCACTGTCCAAAATCGTCCAATAGACCCAAAATCTCATTTTCATCAGCCCGTTGTGACGCCTTTGAATGAAAAAGAGTGGTATTATTGTCACCCTCGGCAAGCCAATGAACCTTGGTTCGCTGCTTCCACATAAGCTCCTCCTTATCAAGCTCTGATTCCAAATCCAATTTTATTTCATGGATTCTCTTCTTCACTGCAACAGTGAATTTGACCTTTTGAAGCCCCTCCAGATGTTTCTTTAAGTTGCCCACCTTCTCTTTAACTGATCCAAACACCAGTCGATCCCAACAGAGTAAACCCATTTGACATCCATCCAAGTTAACATCCAAAGACTAATTTGAATTCCAACTCTCCTCAATCACTCTCTTGCAGTCCGCCGATTTAAGCCACATGACTTCAAACCGGAACCGGAATCGATGATGATTTCTCCTCTACCTTCTTTGTTGAGGTCGACGGAGGAACAGTAAAATCGGGGCATAGTCTGAATTGCGGGTATAGAGATGGTGTACCTGGGCCGTGGGGAAGAGATTTCGCTAAGTTGTTGTAGCTGCTGCCCGATCTAATCAAAGCTCAGTGTGAGCTGAATCTGATTTTCGATTGGTCCATGTATATTGGTATCCTGTATACATAATATCAGATAGGTCACATTCCCCATAAGTACTCCTAGCATCTCGAAGACGCCAATTAGGAATTTCAGCCCCTCCTTTGTTATCAATTGGGTCCAACACTTCGTTAAAATCGCCAATGACTACCCAAGGTTGACATGACACACGACTCAATAGTGATATAAGTGTCCAAGTCCTCTTCCGTTTACTACTATAAGGTTCACCATCAAAGCTAGTAAGACGCCAAGCCTCCCCATTAACATCAACACTAACACTTACATCAATATGATTACTCGAAAAAGATTGAACGGTTACATTGCTTTCCTTATTCCAAAGAAGGGCTAGACCCCCTACTTGACCAACAAAAGGAATACAAACTCCAAAATAATTAAACTGTTGCTTTATTCTATCAATACCACTAGTACCTAATCTAGTATCCATAAGAAAAATGAATTGGGGTGATGGGAGCGAATAAATTTGCCAAGTGCTCGAATTGTCCAAGGGTTCCCCAAACCCTGTCAGTTCCAAGAGAAACAACTCATGGTGATAGGCAGGGTTCCCTAGCAACACCCACCTCTGGTCCTGAACTAGTGTCCATCTCTTCAATACGACTCTTCTTGCAGCTGATCGATGTGGGACAACTTTTTTCACCAATAACCTTCTCTTGTAGCTTCGGTCCAAACTTACAAATGGTTGACTTTGCCCCGAGTGGGCGTCCTCGTTTCTTCCCACTGACTACTGACTTGGAGATAGATATTGGGTCAACAGGGTATGTAGAATTTAGAGATGGGTCAGCATTGAAATAAAAAGGTTGGGCCATTGGGTTCGGTAAACTGGAGGAGACAGGTCGACAGGTAAAATGAAGTAATGGGGATGGGACAAGAATATTTGAGTGGAGGGAGAATTGGGTTGCTGGATTTGGGCTAAGTTGAGGGATTGGGCTAGAACTAGATGGACTATCAGTGAGCACATGGGCTGGAAAAGGATTGGCAATAGGGCTGGCTTAAAAAAGAACTAAATCTGTAGTGGGAAGATTGTGGGAGTTAGCAACTTCCGTTACAAAACCGTTACATCCTGACTTAGCACCTAGTGAAGATCCCCCCTGAAATAAAGGTTGACCAAAATAACCAACCTTATTACTCCCCACAATGTGCTGTTGAGTATCCTGATTTGTAGCCCCATTAACTCCACTGTTTGTAACCGAAGAAGGTAGTGGTTGTCTGCCTCAAATACCCCTACCCGCAGACAGAGCCGGAAACCGCCTGCTGTTCGTGATTCCGCTGCCAAGCTCCTTCTCCGACTTAGTGTACGAGCTTGCCCGGAGCCAATCTCCGTACTCAAATGTGCATGCCTCGAAAGAATCAGCTTTCTCGAAAAGATGCAGACAATCCGTACAATCCCGAACAATATGTCTTATTACGCTACAATAGAAGCAAAAAATAGACAAGCGTACGTACGTAAAGTTCAAACAAACCACCCTCTTGTTTGGACCATCAAGTTTCATGCATCAACATAACGGTTTTGTAACATCAATTCGAAGCTTAATACGCATAGATGTAGCCAGAATACCTTTGGTTGATTGCACGTCTTCTTCAACAAACTCACCCAATGCATCCCCGATAAACCTAGCCAGAACCGACGACCCACTCGACACTGGTAAACCATGGACATGAACAGGGAAAACACATTTGTCTAAATCCACCTCTAACGGATCTTGGCCCGTCGGAATGCGTCGTAAAATGACAAGACAACGATCGAAGGACCAAGGGCCATTCCACATTGTCCGATTCAACTCAGCCAGATTCGCAAACTGGAAGAGTAACCTATTATCACCAACCTTCTGCATCTTCACTCCTTTAGTAAAACTCCAAGCACCAATCATCGTTCTTTCCAGAGCTTCCAAGTGAACCTGTTTCCTAGTAAGAACCCGACCCACCAAACACCGTTCCATATCAATGTTAGTCGTTTGCCATATCTCAGACGGAAGTTTAAGGACCTCATCCTCCTTAAATGTAAGATTCAAAAACTGCTCCAAAACCTTATCACCAAAACCTGCCATTTCACCCACAATACCCGGACAGCCGTGGTAGAGGGACTATGGGAACTGATGGATACTCAAAAGGCCAAGGCCACCTATGTTTGCTGCAAAAAAAAGTAGAAAACCAGACACCAAAACACCAGAAAGATTAGGGTAGATTTGAGAAAGTGAATGAAACCGATTACCACCGACATGTACTTATAGCCTCAAAGGACTGTTTTTTAATTTTGAAAAGATTTTGTTTTAAAGGTAAGGTAAACACCAATATTTCACAAAACGTAACAACCGAGTAAGAGGATCATATTCTCACCAAAAGAAAACGGCAAGCAAACTCTCACCATTTTAATGGAGTTGGAGAAAAGAAAACAGGGAGGGGCAGAGTAAATCTCACACAACGACCCATACTCCATACTAGGGGAAGAATCTCTCAAACGAGAGGGCAATGACGGACAAGATGAAAGCAGTAACTTTGAAAGTTACAGAATGTAAAACTGTAATATTTCAAACATTGATCATCAAAGTCTCCAATCACACATCAAAATCAACGGAAAATTTGTCAAAATGTGTAACAATCCAAAAAGTTATAGTTCAAATTAAGTGAATTAGTGTGTTTTAGTTCGCTCGAGGCCTCCGTCATGTTCATTTTGTAATGATCCGTGATACATCTTTTACCCATTCTAGATACTAACTTATTCCAGTCAAAATACATTACACTTTAAACTTATGAGTAACGAGTGAAATTTCAAGTGCTCGTCTATAACTATGTCGAAATTAGCGTTGAAAAAGAATAAAAATGGTAATAATGTTTTTCTAGAAAGGACACGTGAATTTTGCCAACAAAACCCAAGTCTTGGGGTAAATTAGGTTCCCAAACATGAGCCATAATTTAACTAAAAATACCTTAGTTGCGCCGAATCCCAAACAACACTTGTTTTTGGTGACTTGCAAGAATATTAGCGTGATTGTCTAATTACTCGGAGTAAATTATACTCCTTCCTATTCATTTGTAGTACTGGGCAGTGAACTGGTACAGTAGTTATTTTTCCATGTCACCATAGAAATGGCCTGAACCTATATATGAAATAAAAAAGTTGATTACCATAAAATAACTATAGAAAAATGCACACACATTATTACATAATACGGTACAAAAGGTCTAAATGGTAGGTAAAGAGTTTGTTGGATGGTGTATACAACAAAAAGTCCCCAAACCATTATCAGCAAAAAATCAGATACCACATTGGTTGTTTTGCACCCAGTACAGTACCCACCATGAATTCATCATCAATCAATATCTTGCCAACATAATAATTATTGATCAACATGTAAAACCATAAAAAGAGATGAAAGAAAATTAGTCCGATCCAACCCCACATGTGCATTGGCAGTCAGTCATTTACTCACACCAATCTAAATCTTTTCCTCATATCCGGCAGATCAGTCTTACCCTTTCCGACTCGTGTCTACACCACATTTGTGCACCTTAAACTATTCCAACCTGGTTAAATCACAGTCCTCATCACTACTTACTTATACTAGGATTCATTCAGTTCCTCTTCTCACTGCTCAAAATGGGATCTTTCTTAAAACTCCTTTGCTTATCTTCTTTCTTCTTGCTACTACATTTTCCTACAATAAAAACAGAGCAATGGGAAGAGTTTTACCAAAATGTGACCACCTCCAATGGCAGAAAGCTGGCCGGGGGCCGCAGGTGCAACATTTTTCAGGGGAAATGGGTCTACGACGCCTCGTATCCGCTCTACGACTACAAAACGTGTCCGTTTATTGACGACGAATTCAATTGCTTGAAGTACAATAGGCCTGATAAGTCTTATCTCAAGTATAGATGGCAGCCTGACTCATGCAACTTACCAAGGTATGTACCAGGCAGTAGCACTCTTTTTAGTGCTTACATTTTTAAAGTTGATAAACGCTCATAAATGCATGACACCGTGAGATCTAGTCATTTGTATTAAATATCCAGTAAACATCAGAACCTGTTATATGCATAGTAATTTTGTTGTAAGGTAGTTGGATTTTGGTGAATGCAGGTTTAATGGGTTGTATTTCTTGGAGAAATGGAGGGGAAAGAAGATTATGTTCGTGGGTGACTCACTGAGTTGGAACATGTGGCAATCACTGAGTTGCATGATTCACTCAGCAGTGCCTTCAGCTAGGACCTCACTCTTTGAAACTGATGGACTAACTCAGCTCACATTCCTGGTACGTTCTATTCCAATGTAACAAGTCATCAACTTTCACAGATTATTTTAGTGACTAATAAATGACTCTTTACATATGACTAAAATTAAGTAAATCTGATAAAAAACATTAATTTATCATAAACATTTGGACATTGCTGGGTGGATTAGTTTTTAATTACTTCTGTTTGGTTATAAATCTTGTCTTTATATTCATAGACATAGAACAGTGTATCTCATATGTTGCCATTAATATTTTTACCGACAAACAGGGGATCACATTTAATATACAAATACAGAAAAGATTAAAGAGAAAAAAGAAGAGAAGAAAAAGATGTGCCTTTTCCAAATATCACTCCGCAAGCATGTGCTGGGTGTTATGTGTCTCCTATTGGCTTACTCTAAGTCTATGCTACGCTATAACCGTAACATTTCATGAATACGATGTAAGATGTATATGGTATAATCATAATTCAACATTTAAAATCACTCTGTTCTTTAAGTTAAAAAAAGGCCAGAAGGCACAATTTGAAATTCTATCAAACTTATCAACTACTCTGCTCTCACCATGCCAAACTTAACTTTTCATTCTTCTTTATAATCCATCCCAAACTCCAGAGCCGGAGGTAGCCTTGGATTAACTATTACTCTAGCCACACCCAATTATTTTATACCTATATATTGATATATGTTTTGCATAACATCACTAGTCAAATTTCAGGTATAGCAACATACAAGTACCGCTGGTAGTCTAAAATGTGTTTAAAGTCCATTCTATGTCAGATGCTATTTTTCCGTCTTCACCGTAATCATACTTTACAAATTCATTAAAGTTTATATTTAAATTTATAAAAAGTTGAATTCGGTATGATGGAAATATATAATTGAAAAGTCGGATCTGCAAAAGTTACTAGGATAGAAGTAGCATGCGAAAGTGACGAAATATTCCAAGATAATATTTAAAATTTGAAACTTGAAAGCTGAACATCGGATGCTCGTGTTTTCTGCAAGGAGGAATTTATCATAACATCATCATATAGAATGGATGATGATGGTAATATTGAGTTGAAAATTGATTGGGGAATTTAGTCTATGGTGGAACCCACAAATCGGCAAACAGATACTGCACATCATGCCTTCAATTAGGCCATGATCAGTGCGTTAAGGTCCAATATCTCTACAGCTTTACCATGTTTTTCTTCATTTTTTTCTCTTCTAACAAGTTTAGGACTTTTACTTTTTCTAAAGTCATGTGTTTATGGAGTCACATGTAAAGTTTTGTACTTTTCTTAAAAACAAAACATATGTTAATAAATATGTTAACTGGGGCTGATTGGCCATGCATCTAAATACTCCATTTAACTCGATGAACAGTGATTTGACCTAAATACACTTTAAATACTTCATTTCAATTCCATTTCAAATACAATTTCACCAAAATCCCCATTCAAATGCCATGTCAATCAGTCCTTAAGAGATTTATCACTTATGTGATCGTATTATCTTCTAAGTTTCTTAAATGGTACTGGTGTGACATGGCTACTGTTGTTAAACAAGCGTGATACTCGACTCGAGCTCAACTTCAACAGAGTCCAAACTCGATTGATTAACTATACAAATGTAAAAAACGGACTCTGAGCAATTCCAGTAGCTAGTCTAGATTATGCACAATTCCAACAGTAGCTAGTCTCATTTCACCACATTTAAGTCATAGAAACTTATTATGTTTAGCAAAACAGCTCCTAAGTCCTAATAAACTCATAATATATCAAACAAATTAGCCCAATGATTTAAGGTTTCCTTAAACCATCCAATTCAACTCTAGAGTGTGGCTGTATGGAGGGTGAACAGGTCGATTACTGGTTCCGGCTTTTCAAACATAGGCTTTAATGAGAGAGTATATTGCATTGTCATTAGACCGTAGTGCTTGTAGTTGAATACATCTGAGGATCCGTAAAGTCCCAGGTCTCAGTAACATGGTGGCCATACACTTTCTGGTTTGAAGATCAGTTGTTCTTGTGTTGATAATATGGATGGAGTCTGTGGACTAAAAACCTGAGATATTATGTTGTTATTTTCATGATGCAGGATTATGGAGTTAAGCTATTAGTTTATCGCACCCCGTTCCTGGTGGATGTCGAGAGCCAAAAGGTGGGTCGAGTTCTAAAGCTCGACTCCATCAGGGGCGGAAGAAACTGGAGAGGGATGGACATGTTGATTTTCAACACATGGCATTGGTGGACTCATACTGATTCAGAGCATTCTCAGCCGTAAGATCCCTTGCATTTTGATTTCAGGAACATGTTATATCTCTGAATGAGTTTGAAGGCATTCTTTATAGACAAAACTGGAGAATCTTGTATATAATGTAATGTAACTCCATAACTATACGAAAATTGTACATAATGTGAGTTTGGTTCTGATTATGATCAAGAGTCGAGACTTCTAGGTCACAGTAATTGCTTCTGCTCGATATTTACAGCAGAACTGTTAATGTTTTCTAGTTTTGTATCAACCTGGATATAACATGATAGGTTTATATGATTTCTTCTTGATTTTGGCAGATGGGATTACATGGAAGATGGAGGTAAACTGTACAAAGACATGAACCGATTGGTTGCATATTACAAAGGATTGACAACATGGGCAAGATGGGTTAATCGATTTGTTGATACTTCGAAAACTAAAGTCTTCTTTCAAGGAATCTCCCCCACCCATTTTGAGTAAGCAACACTTCTCCCCTTTTGTATGGATTTCCGAATTGATATCTTACTGACATGTTTTTGTGGATAACATTTTCAGGGGAAAAGATTGGAACGAACCATTGAATTCATGCAAAGTTGAGACAGAACCATTCTTAGGAGTCAAGTATCCAGCAGGTACTCCACTAGCTTCTTTGGTAGTGAACAAAGTGCTGAGCAGAATCAGGAAGCCAGTTTATTTACTGGACATAACAGGGTTATCACAGCTTCGAAAGGATGCCCATCCAGTTTACTATGGACGACATAGTGGTGGATTTGATTGCAGCCACTGGTGTGTCCCAGGATTGCCAGATACTTGGAATTTGCTACTCTATACAGCCCTATTCACTTGAACATGACACACTAAACATTTGTTTGAGTATTGATTATTAAGATGTTTTCTTCTTTGCATTCATCTTGTAAGTCAGGCAAATAATTTGTTGATGCCGATTCATTTGTAAACAGTAATTCACTGGCTGTTATGTTCTTAAGAGTTTACAGGGGTTGATGAAGTTATCAAATGTGGACTGATATCAGCTTCATGTTCCCGTTTTCTGATTTTAGGAGAACAGCACAAAAGGAGGGAATATGTATATGGCTTTTTAAAGATTCAAGTTGCAATTTGAATTTACAATAAGGAAAACTTTGTTATATACTAACACAATAAGAGTAACGCAGGCGAAAATTCTTTCACTTTGACAAACTTTTAGAGCTGGCAAATGAATCATAAAAAAGCATCTACGATGTAGCCGGTATTACAAAATCAATAAGGTTGAGAAATCATTGCTTACCTCAGAATTCTGGTCAGCTGGTGGGTGGTGGCTCATGAAGCAGCATCTACTATTTGGCTCAGGTCTGGCTCTCAATGGAAGAGGCCTGTTTAACTGAATATATTCAGTCTGCGTTGAGAATTTCCACGGCATGTCAAATCATGTATGTCAGCTCAGGGATTCTAGGAAGCAACAATAAAATT
Source organism: Plantago elongata (assembly GCA_036897095.1). Taxonomy (NCBI): domain Eukaryota; kingdom Viridiplantae; phylum Streptophyta; class Magnoliopsida; order Lamiales; family Plantaginaceae; genus Plantago; species Plantago elongata. The sequence continues at coordinate 13,443 of JAYMSP010002774.1, forward strand.
ATCTTTGTTGCTTTGTTTCTTAAGATAAGAACCCTTGAAGAAATTACACCATGTAAGTTCATTGGATGGGATAGGCTAACAGGCATTCCCTTAATTAGTATCTTTGGAACTCTAAATTGCCCACACTTTGCCAATAAATCAACAACAGCGACATAATGATCTAATTCAGGTTCAAACCAAATGAATCTTTTATTTGGCTAAACAAACCATCCCTTCTTGCCCCAATCTTGAATGCCTGCAAGCAGAAAGAAAAGCTAGAAAGAAACCTTATCTGGCTTCAATCTTCCATTGCTCCAATTGCGTACCCTTGAAGGCCATGGGTAGAAACAAGAGCTGTCCAGGAAAAATGTTGTTATTCACCATCTTAATAGAACTCTCAAGCCCTCCACATTTTCTATACATACCAATCATGATATTGTAGACAGAATCACAAATATCAATTTGTTCTTTATAATAAGACTATATATGAAGAGAGCTCCCTGAAGCAAGGTTGAGTAATCTCGTACAACACTGAAGAGGCTGGCATAAGTGTAATGATATGGACATACACCTAGTTCTACACGTGATAGAAAAGTACATAAAATCTCTTTATAGTCATCACTCATCAGTCAGTGAACAAGCTGAGATCAGAATATTCTACTGACATAAGGATCCTCCATTGCAGCGTATAATTCTTGAGTTTCATTAAAATGTCCCGTAGGGTTGTAAACTGATGCAATGACATTAGAAGAAACAACAGGTAATCCAAAGAGCAGTGCATCAGATACTAGACCATTTCTAGCATACTTGCTTAAATAAGAGACCTTAGTCATTCTCAAGGGAACCCATTTTACATGACAGCGAGTGAAGCTGAAGCAAATGGATTTCTGGTGATGACTTGATAACTTTAGAAAATGATTGCCCGTTCAGACAATATCCTAAGTGAAGGCATTTCAGGAAACAGCTTAACCATAAAAAGATGAACCTATGTAATATCCCACATCAGAGAGTTCCAAGAGACCAAACTTCTATTTGTTATTCGACGAAAACAATGATGTGCTTCATGCACCTTCTCACATTTGGATATAGAAAACAGCCAATGCACTTCCAGCATAAACATCAGGCTGAAATGTTTCTTTAATCATCTTAGCATGGATATCTTTTCCATATGACAAAATCTGGAGTAATAAACAACACTTGGGAACATGTAATAGAGACATCTCATTTGGTATTAATCCAGTGAAAACACATGTTCTAGAACAAACAAAGTGCAAGCTGATTACTATCTGCCCCGGCAAAAATATAGTGCTCAACAAAACAATATCCGCAACCACACCCTTCTCAAACACTTGCACATTAATCAGAGTATTAGAAACCGTAGCAAAGCCAGACTCTATCACTAACATGGGTATCTGCTCTACCAACAGGCAACAACACATTAAAATCCTCCAGAGAAAGATAAAACAACCACAATAGTGAATGAACTCAGATACTCCCATTTGCCTCTTCATTTCCAAATGCAATCCTGAAGCAAACTCATACGCCCAAAAACAGATATCTGAGTACCTGACTATTGTAAATCACCAAGCTCTTTGCATGGCATTGATTAAAACATTCGAACAGCTTCATCCAAACATCCATGCACCCCATATGGCCATACATTCCTAACAACGCAGTCCTCAATCAACATGTGCACCTGCAATCCTTGAGAGATTCCCAACTCATCTTGGAAAACTGCAGGCCTTCAATCAAGACAGGCACCTAAAATCGAGTTTTAGGATTCTGTCAGACATTTCATATCGAACAGTTTGCGTGCAGCGTACACATTACCGAAATTATGTAATTGGAGATGATGTTGTTTGGCGAGACTGATTTCTAGTTGAGAGTTGAGAGTTGAGAGTGAGACCACGAACCGTAGCTTTTCTCATGCAGTATACCGGAGAAAATTAATCCTGGTAAAATTACTCAACAGAATTGATTTGCAATTTCATTTTTGGTACGTAACTAAACATTTATATTTCTTTCCAACCAATAAGGATCCAGACAAAAGAGTATTCAAAAGAGATCAAACAACTAGTAGAGACAAAACGAAACAAATACTACTGTCAACCTAACATCAAAACAACACAATGCGCACGCAGGCGCAGTCTACAGATGCTGGTTTGCAGGTCGCTGCTGGAAACACACATTGTTGCGCTCGATCCATATGGCATATACGGTCTCAACAAAGGCACTTTTGAGTAATTTCGCCTTCCAGTTCTTTCCACCAAACCGTCGACACATCAACTGGACTTCCGCGTCCCATCCCAGCGGTGATCGACTGATTTTCATCCATCGAAGAACCTGAAGCCATATCCGGTGGGTGTAGGGGCAGTCAAACAGGAGATGTTGCTGGATTTCATCCTGTTGACAAAAGAAGCATGACGGATTCAAGGCTGGGTTCCAACGTCTAACTTTATCCTTCGTGGCGAGTCGATTATTGAGGGCCATCCAGGTGCAAAACATCGCTCGCGACCGAGCCCTCCAAAACTTTCGCCAAGGCACAAGTGGCTTATCACCTCTCAATTCCCGATAGAGCGCGCGGGTGGGAAATTGGCAGGCAGCCAATGCCATCGCCCATGTGCGAGATGAGTGCACCAATTCACGAGTCTTCATAATGGCTTTTATTGACCAGGAGCAATTCGCAGTTAAGCGCACATCCATGACTTCTTGATTTTTTATGTAGTAACAATGAATCCATTTCACCCACCCATAACTTATCCGCTTTCTTACATACATTCCATAGGAGCTTGGCAATGATGCATTTGTTCCAATCAACAAGGAAGATCAGATTCAGGCCTCCAGCATTGTTCTCATCGCAAAACTTGACCCATGCAACATGAGACTTACGAGTGACTACATCCGTACCACTCCAAAGGAATGAGCGACAGATGGATTCAATGTGCTTTGGAACATCAGTCGGCATGGGAAAAACCTGCATCCAGTAGTAGGCATGGCATGTAAGACACTAAGGATTTGGAATTTCCAGCATGGCTAAGTAGCTTGGAGGTCCAGTGACGAATACGAGAAGTGATACGATCCACGAGGGGCTGGCAGTCACGAATTGTGAGTCTACGAGTGGAAAGGGGCACACCAAGGTATTTAATAGGAATCTTTCCAGCTTTGAAGCCGGTCACTTGGAGAATTTCCGCCGTAGTGGCACGATCCACACCGCCCAAGAAGATCTGACATTTGTTAGGGTTCGCGGATAGGCCTGTTGAAGTAGAGAAAACTCGAAATTGCTCCGTGAGTAAAATAACCGGTCGGAGGTCGGCTCTGGCAAAGAGTAGGAGATCATCAGCAAAGCAAAGATTAGTAATGCCAAAAGCTTCGCATCTGGGGTGAAAATTAAAGTTTGGCTCTCGTTTAAGCAGTACCAGTACCCGATGCAAGTATTCCATCATGATAACAAACAAAAGCGGGGATATAGGATCACCCTGCCGGAGACCTCGCTTAGCTTTCAAAAGTTGTAATGGTGTACCATGAATCGCATACCTATATGAAACTGTCGTGACACATCGCATTATCCAATACACAAATTGCACAGGGAACCCTAATTCGTCCAAGATCGAGTGTAAGGCTGGCCACTCCATAATATCAAACGCCTTATGAAGATCCATCTGGATCATACAACGTGGCAAGATATGCTTGCGCTCATAACCACGAACCAATTCACTGGCTAGCAAGATATTATCATGGATGACTTTGCCGAGTAAGAAGGCAAATTGACTTTCATCAACAATATAGTTGATAACTCTACTCAGTCGCTTTGTTAGGATCTTGGAAATGATCTTATAAATTGTGGAACAGTAAGAAATAGGTCTCATATCCTTCATAGTACTGGTAGTAGCAGACTTGGTATCAAAGTGACCAATGTGCAATTCGAAGCAACATAGAGCGTACCTTAGTGGAAAAAATCCAAGACAACACTGACGACATATGCCCGTATAATCGTCCAAGCGGCTTTGAAGAATTTCACATTGTAGCCATCAATCCCCGGTGCTATATTATCCCCAATATCACAAAGAGCATCCCATATTTCCTTTTTTGTAATTGGAGCAATCAATGATAGTCTCTCATTCCGGCTTAGTTGTATGTCCGACCTCAAGGCATCAATATTGATGCTAGGGAGTTGAGTTGCGTCAGTCCCAACAAGTCCAGTATAGAATCTCAACACTTCATCTTCCAGCTCAGAATCACAGCACTTCATCTTCCAGCTCAGAATCACAGCACTTCATCTTCCAGTTTGTGAAACAAGTTTCGATGTACCCACTTTACGGCTCTTCTCTCTAACAGTGGCATGGAAAAAAGTATTATTACCATCTCCCATATGAAGCCAGTGGACCTTAGCCTTTTGAGCCAATATCACCTCATCCATGTAATTACATTTAATCACCTCTTCCGTACACTCCTTAACTTCCTGGATTAACCCTACATTAAAACGGTCGAGCAGTAGAGCTTGATAGGCATTAGAGAGATCGACACGGGCCTCCTCCAGCTTACAAGTCGTCCCTAGATGCTGTCGGATAAGTGGCTTTAGCCGGCCCTGAAGGATCTGAAGTTTCCTCTAGAGAACATACATGGGCTGCCCACGTAAATCTTGACTCCACGTGGATTGTACGATGCAGAGAAACTCATCATGGGAGGTCAAACTGTTCATAAATAGGAAAAGTTTATGTCGGTTGCAAGAGGTTGATATAGAAGTAACTAGATGCAACGTCGAGTGGTCAGAAACTCCCGGATCAGGAACATGAATCTTACTATCGGGGAACTTTAGGAACCAATCAGGGTTACACAACGCCCTGTCAATACGAGAGTAGATAACGCTATGTTCTTGCTTATTGGACCAGGTGAAATAGTCCTCACTGAGTCCTTTTCCACTAGATTAGCAGCACCCATCATTCCGTCCAAGTCCGCAAATTCAGATAGCATAACCGGGCTTCCTCCTACTCGATCACCGAGGCAGAGGACGTTGTTCATGTCCCCAATAATCATCCAAGGACCAGTCAAAGTCAGGGATATATCTTCAATGTCTCTCCATATAACTCGACGGCGTTCCAACGAATTATGGGCATACACAAAGGTGGTCCATTGGACAAGCGTATCCGTTAAATCATAGATCCCACATTGAATAAATTGGTCGGACATAGACCTAATCCGAATCGTTATTCGTTGGTCATTCCATAAGAGCCAAATGCGCCCATTCGGGTGATGTGAGTAGTTATCCAAGAAACACCATTTAACACCAAACTGTTTCCTAACTCTTGCAACATTCGGTTCCTTAACTCTAGTCTCAAGTAAAGCATCAATATGAAGGTTTAGCGAATTGAGGTGGAAGCCAACCTCACGATGCCTAGCTACTTTGTTTAGCCCATGGTGTTCCAGGCTAACATTGGGTTCAGGTTTGAGGGTCGTCATGGTCAGATAAATGACCCAAAGCCTCAAACACGTTCTGAGTAGTGCTGGATGATGTCGATGGAACAGAGCTAGACTCAAGTATGCCACCTGAGGATGCAATCGTCCCCGCTATCGGGCCATCTGGATCAATTGGGTGAGCTTGAGGCCGATTGGTCCCCTGATCTGCAGATGCTAGGGTCTATGAGGCACACGGTTCGGCTGTTGTTGTGCCTGAAAGTGTTCAGGGCCTCCCGTACACTCGACCCAATGTCGTTGCTGAGGGGGGAACTGCCTACGCCCTTGGGTAGGTCGAGGGGCCAGTGCAATGGGTGCATTTGCCATCCCAACCGAATGAGGAGGGGCATCAGCGGGCACACCATCAGAGTGCCCACACAGGTGCCCAATTTGTTGGCACTTCTCACATAAAGGAGAAGACCACATATTCAACCGGTTGTGCAAACTTTCTACCTTTGTTATCAATGATGGGAATAGATTTACGGAACTGCTTAGTAACATCAACTTCAATCATAACTCTGGCGTAAGTGACTCGCAATTTACGAGCCGTACATTCATCAGTAAACAGAAGTTTACCAATGGCACTCACAATCTTAGCAATACTCTTTTCTCCCCAAAGGTGAAGATGCAACTAAGGGAGTTTAATGCAAACAGGCATAACTCGCAAAAGGTCTTCCTTAAGGGAAAAGTTCTGGGTCCACTATCGCAAAAACATATGCATTCCAATGATCGAGTAGGATTTCCGATTTAAGATTTCTTTCTTGTCTGCGTTCGAATGACAACGAACCATGAAGTAACCTTCTTCATTATAATATAGGTCCGACATCCTAACAAATTGCCAATTTTTAATCATGAATTGTTTGACATCATTCATAGAAAGGTCACCACCAAGAACAAAAAAGATCAGTGTTTTTTCCGAAAATTGAAGTTCATAGGCTACGTCATCATCATCAATAACAATTTCCAGTTCACCATCCACAATAATAGGAGCAACATGCTTAATCCCTAAGTTGTGCTAAGGCAGTCGATTTCCACGAATAACATCAACCCAAATTTGGGGATCTTGTGCACCAATCAAAGGTGCAGTAGCAGCAGGGTCAAAAATTGAGGGGCCAGGCTGGTTAGTTGGTGGGATAGGGTGGACGACAGAGCTAATCGCCGGGAGCCCAAGTAACGTCGTAGATGGCGTATTGGAGGTTGGTTGGGCTAGGGCTTCGAGAGACGGCGGATTGGAGGGCGGTTGGAGGTCAGAGGCCGATTCCATGCCAATATGTCGTGTTTCGCTTGGTCCAGGCAAAATAGAAGTAGGGGGGTCAAGGAGGCAGTACGTAAGTCCAGCGGAATTTCCGGAGCAGGTGAGGTATGCATATTGACCGAGGAGGTTTGAGAAATATCTAAATCTGACTCCGAGCAGTCTTCTACGATTGGCACGCCGTCTTGCACCTCTGCCTGGGAAGCAATCACCCCACCTGCCGAAACCGCGAGCCCTAACTTCTTCGGGCGGCCACGGGGACGGGGCGGAGCGGCAGTGGTCTTTTTTGGGGCCATTCGAAAATCTCTGAGAGGTTTGATTAATATCGGTTCAAACCGATATTAATTTTTTGTATTTGCAATTTCATTTAGTAGTTCATAAACTGTATTCTTTTTAACAACTCAACCACTAATTGACCATGACCCGATCTTTTAGGGTCGATCGTGGTCACATATGGTTTGAGCCTACAAGTCGAACTAGTATGATATTGTCCGATTTAGACCAAAGTCTGAATAAATTTCATTTAAACTCACTTAGGTTTTCCCACACACTAGTTTAGTGGCAACCTACTTGTACCCTCTACGTCCCTTGTGATGTTTACAATGTCATATGTTGGTGTTGAATGTTAGTTCGTTTCTAGTTTTAATTCGGGAGTATCTAGTCATGTATTGAGATTGCTCAGGAGCAGTCGATCTCGATCATCCAACGATGGAGATTAAATCGATGACATGGTGGGAAAGTCAGTTACAAGCTGAGAAACAGAGCAAGCAGCATGTTTTGCTGTGAAACGATTCCTATTGGTTGTAATCATCATATATATTGATTAGTAGTTTGGATGTTAAGCAAGATTGATCATATATTCATTCAATTGATAGTTTTAGTGAGAGAAACACTTGTGAGGGAGAATAAAGAGAAGAGAGCAATCGCCATTGTTGTTTGCTTGGTTTCTTCTTTTGCTTGTAATCTTTCACTGAGTAGTGTATTTTCTTGTGTTCTCCGTGGATGTAGGATTGATTAATCTGAACCACGTAAATCTCGTCTCATTGACAGTTTTCATTGATCGATTGATTGTTCTGTGTGTTCGTTGTGTTCGGTTTGATTCGATCGATTATCTCAACAAGTGGCACCATATGTGGGAACGGCAGAGCAGATCGGTGCACCAATGGCGTCTACTACGAAATTTGAGACTAAGAAGTTAACGGAGAAGGTTGATTTCACCTTGTGGCAAGCTCGAATGGATGCATTGTTGTTTTAACAAGGTGTGGAGCAAGCTCTTCTCGGAGATAAAGGTTTCTCGAAGGATTTCGATGAAACTGAGAAAGCACACATAATTGGAAGTGCTAGAAGCACTCTGATTATGTCCCTTGGTGATAAGACTCTGAAAGAGGTTATCAAGTTGAAGACAACCAAGGAGGTGTGGCATAAGCTTGAAGCAATGTATCATGTTAAAACAGTTGCAAGCAAAATCAAACTCAAGCAGATGTGCTTCAACTATAAGATGAAACCTGATAAGAATATTACCAATCATCTCAATGATTTTAATAAACTATGTAATGACATTGAATCCAGAGATATGGTGCTTGGAGAAGATGATAAGGCTGTAATTCTTCTCAGCTCTTTACCTAAGAGTTATGAGCATTAGATAGATGCTATTGTGATGACTAAACCTATTGATCTGACAACTAAGGATGTGAAGACTGCATTGAGAAACAAGCTGGATCAGAAGAGCATTGGTGTTGGTATTCACAGTGAGGTAGATGGAGAAAGTCTATCGGTCAAGCCAAGCTGGGGAAGGAACAAAAATACCAGGATCAAGATGTAGAACAAGCCTAAATACATGAAGGATCCAGGGGCAAGTAACACTGAGTCTGAAGAAAAGAGGAAGTGTTACAAATGCAAGAAACTTGGTCACTTAAAGAAAGATTGTCCACTACTCAAGACCAAATATCAACACAAGAATGCTACTCACAAAGCTGACATAGCTGAAGGTACATCTTATGAACTAGCAGAAGCTCTTGTTGTTTCTAATAATTATAGTGATAGTCAGTGGGTACTTGACTCTGGTTGTTCATTTCATATATCTTCAAATAAGGAGTGGTTCTGTGAGTTGAAACTCTTTGATGGTGAAGATGTGATGATGGGAAATGATCATCTATGCAGAATTAGAAGTATAGGTTCAATATATTCAAAATATTTGATGGTGTAGTCAGGAAACTCACCAAAGTCAGATATGTACCTAGCATGAAAAGAAACCTAGTATCTCTAGGCATTCTGGATGGTAAATGTAACGCCCCAGATCTGGTCCGGACGTCAGGGATTTTGCCGAACATCCAATATAGATATATAGATCAAAATATTGTTTATTACAACTCCAAAGGTATTTCATAACTTCATACATAAAACACACACTCAAACTA
>JAYMSP010002775.1:0-22529 GCA_036897095.1 Plantago elongata
ACTTGCAACTTGTATAGTTCACACCACACTCTTTGGCTCTACCCACGAATTATCCAGTAATAGGTCTTTCACAATCATACCCACCTATACAGTAACGGTATTTCATTAGGAAAGTTTGCTTGGTAGCTGACCCTCGTAGTCTGTTCTTGACTGAGTGGGAACTTTATTTTTATGCTTTTCTTATTTTCATAATATGTACTAAGGAGTTTACCTTTGAGTACACTGGAGGAAGTTTTCGTGAAAACTTGGAAGAACATGTCGAAGAAGTAGGTGCACAAACCTTTGTGTAGATTATTTGTCTTGTATTTTTCATTGATCAAATTTTAACATATATAGTTTTAACAACGGAAAAATAACTAATTTTTAATTGACTCTAAAAATGTTTCTTGGGACAAAGTTAAAATTTATAGGAGTTTTAGGGTTGTTCTTTAGTGTGCCTAAAGGTGAAATGATACGTGTAAAATGTTTGAGAATTAATTAATTGTTTAAGGTTAGTTGTTACTCATTTTGATTTTATATGAATTTTAAGAAATATGTAAGTGGGTGGTAAAAAGTTAGATAAATGATAGAAAATTAAGATAGAAAATATATAAAGTAGGAAAGACAGTGATAATATAAATGAGTAATTAAGTGCAGATAGTAAGTTTAAAAAAAATAAAATTTTTTTAAAAAGAAACTCCTAAAATGGCAAAAATTAAACATTTAAAATGACTATGGGAGTATTATATAGTATGAAGGAATATAGTGAGACAAAAAAGAGTATTCGAGAGTGAATTGCAAATACAAGTTGCATTAAAAACATATTTATTTCGACTCAATAACAAATCTCTTGACAAACAAGATACGAAGGATACCTCAATTAAATCGAGTAAGAATTGTATCTCAAACACTCCAGTAATGATTTGAACTTGAGAATTCAATAAAATAGCAAACAATAGATAATCTAGACTAGGAAACTCAAATAGAAGTGCAAACTACACTATTCCGGAAAATAATATATAAATATGATAATTCTAACTTATAAACTATGTTTAATGAATAAACCAATTATCTGAACATGAATTTTCTACTAGAAAATTAATTTTAATTCGACTTTTAAACTAACTCTTGAAACTTGAGAACTTAATTAGAAATGTAAGAATGAGAAAATGCAACTTCAATTGGTAAGCTCAACTCTAAGCTGAAAACAAATCCAAATTGAAATTTTTTATTCAAAATTACAAATTAATTGTATGGATGAAATAATTACAACTTGAGAACTCTACTTGAATAATCAAACCACACTATATTGTAAAGTACTCCAAGAGTAGATTTTTTTTAATTAGTATATAAGTCTGAAGGTAAATTGCCCTTAAAAAGAGAAATTCTACGCATGTCATAATTAAATCTTTGGAACTCAATTCAAATGGTAAACTCAACTTTAAGAGTGATATATTTCCATCTTGAAAACTTAATAATAGCTAGGTTAATATTAAGAAGAAAAAAAAGCGCCCCATAAAGAAAAAGATTCTCTAGGTCGAGACACTAATCTTTGCAAATTACTTAACTTAAAAAGAAATAAAGGATCATGCCAGTTTATCTTCCGATTTGTTTATACTCGATTTATCAACCGGACAATTAGAAAGTCCGAAAACAATTATATTTATAAGTTTTGATTGGAACAAAGTCTAATAAACAATCAAAAGTTTACGACCCAAAAAAAGTATAATATCGGTATTAATAAATATAACAACGACTATGCGTTTACAATGTTAAATCTACCTATATACAAATCATTTATAGGTTCTCTGGATCTCCTTTATGCAACGATTTACACATTGATCATACATCTTCGTATACCAGCAAACATGGTTAGAAAAAATTATATACAATAAGATATAAAATTTCACTTTAAATGTGTATAAATGATAAATAATTTTCTATTATAGATTCATGTATATTTTTCTATTCATGTTTATTAACAAGACTCATGAGCACTGCTAATGTCATCTAGGCTTATATTTAACTACACAGGTATTCTGTCATTTTACTTTAAAGCGGGCCAGATCTATTCAACTCGAATTCAATTCAGTTCGAAATAATGATGTTCAGATCCGGATCTGGCATATACTCATACCCGTTTTCATAGGTTTGTAATAAGACCCGACCGCCACAATTATGATTAAGTTAGAAAAGCTACATTTTCCTCGCGGTGACGAGGTTGCAATTTTGTGGTAGCATGTGAGATTATGTTTGTAAAATAATAATATTTGTTTATGTTGTGCGGTGACCACATACCACCACGGGTGGTTGATGGAAATCGTGAGGTAGGGGGATTTTGTGGATACTCTTGGCGGGAACTCTCTTCGATCTTCTCTACTATCTTAATCCATAACAGAGAGGAGATAATCTCTTGACGAAAAACTCTTCGATGTGCTCTCTACTTTCTTGATTCGTAACGGACAATGGCGCATTGGGGTGGTGTGTGTGTTTGGGGGGGGGGGGTTGAGCATTTCTTGATCTTTGTAACGGTCAGGGTAGGGGTGAAAAAAACATTTGTAACATGTGAAAATATGTTTGTAAAATAATAAATTTTGTTGAGATAAAAGCCCCAACCCTCGGGTATGACAAAAACTAATTAAGTCCCCTAAGTCCACTAGATTAGGATCCTCAAACAAAGGTAGTCTTCAACTTCGAAATCAACTGCCTAGGATATAACTCTACATAAATGACTAGAGTGGGGAGGTTAGAACCTTGAGATCCGGCTTGCCTTGGATCAAGCCGGATGTGAAACATTACTCGAGAGTGGTTATGAGTCGACTCTGTATAAAAGAAGGTCTAAAGCTTATAGTAAAATGTGAAGATCAAGTTAGCTTGTTGATTTACCTTAGGATATGTGCCCTAATTATAGAGATTATTTTCCATTTATAGGTAGACCTCTTGGATTTTACCAAGTGTAGGGCTAAAATTAAGCCAGAAGGGCTTAATTAAGCCCATGGACTATAGTATTATCATAACCCATATAACATTTGGGCCTCAAGGATAGATTAGTCATTTTGTAGGATCTTTGAGGGCATCTTCATCCTCTCGTCTGAGAAGACATTCTAGGATAATTTTTCAGACTATGGCGTCCGGAACTGGTCATGCCCTCTCCTACTGACGTGTTATGATCTGCCACACTTGGTTCTCTTTTGGTTCGGATATAGACTCACATATGTTTGTGGTCCGGACCTGCCTCCTCTCAAATGTAGTAGTTTGGTCCAGATATCCCTATCATGGTATTCCTGTATGTTTTGGCCTGTCTTAACCTTGGATGGCCCTTAGCTTGGGATCCTATGTTCGGATCCTCAAGACCTTGTCCTTGTAATACCGTGATGTCTTAGAATTCATTCGTAAGACATCCAAATAACAGATTGGACATATTTCCGTATCAACATATGTCTCCCTAGTTTCCAAGTATCTTAGTATAAGATAGTTGGGAACTATAAAAGGAGAACTCTTTCGTTCAATCCGTTCCATGAGAAAACAAGAAATCCGGGTCCAATGGTTCTTGAAGTTCTTTTGAGAGTATCTCCGCCCCCCCCCCCTTTTTTTTTTTCTTACAGTCCGAAGTAGAAGACTTCGGACTGTAACTCTGAGAAAAGGAGTATTTGATTCTGAGAGCACTACTCGAACATCCGAACTAATAGATATCCGAAAGGATGTGTTTATTATCCGGATGTTGAGACATCCGAAGTGATTGCTTGAATAGTGTATTCACGCCCGGGGCGGCAATTGGCTGACCAATTGTGTCTTTTCGTTTCATGAATTGTACTGTGATCGTTAGATCAAACAGATCAATGATGAATTTAAATAGTGTGCTACCCAAATTGTCCTCCTATAAATAGGGGTTGTCATTTTCATTTTTCACCATCTCTCCATGAAAATTTTAACCCATCCGAAGCAAAGAAAAATTAACCGAGGTAAGTTCTGCTTTCGTGTTTAGCTTTGGATCTCTCGACCACCAGATCCTAAATATCTTACATTAATTTTCTTCATGGAGGATGTCGAAGAATCGCTCCGGACCATCACGATGGGCACATTACCAGAACGAGTACGATGCTCGCCCTTTGCTCCTATGTCGGTTCCAGCAACGGAACCAGATCCGTTCGAATCTCCCATCTTTCCAACGTATGAGGGATAGCGTGAACTGATTAACTGTGATTGCAGGGTCTGGCACTCTCCCATGTATCCGGGTGAGGGGATTTCGTCGGATCCAGTGATTCTGGATCTGGCCCTTCGCGAGTTGATGTGCCCCGTGCGAGCTCTGTGGGAACTTAATTAGATCGGTCGAAAGGTTGACTGCATGCATGCCTAGGCACGGAAGAAGAGCGCGAAAGCTCGGATGGGCGTGGAGGTGGGTCCGACTAGTAGTTTGGAGACCTAGGAGTCGAGCACGAATGATCCATGACGAAGGCGGGGTATGCCCCGTGAAATATGTAATTTTCCACCTTTTGCTACATCGAACAAAATTTCATTCGACTACTGTAACTATTAATCTTATTTTGCTCCGTTTTCAGCTTGAACAATCCTTCGGATATATGTATTAAACTCGTATATTTCAAATTTTGCCATTTTTCAGATATACTTGATGTTTCGCCTGTTCCAACAATCTCTTGTACTCGATCATCCGAAGCATTTACAGTTCTTAAGTTCACTTAAGAACCGAATAGAACATCCGAGGTAACTGGGTGTAAAGTATCCGAAGTGAATAAGTCTATTAGTGATCCACCAAATTCATCTGACTCTGAATAACCAGTTTAATACATCTTAACTAATTTTCATCCGAAGGTAAATGGTATCCGGGGGGATGCCAAACATCGTCAAGTGCATTAATGTCCGACTACGTCTTTTCAACTTCCCAAATGATCTCAACCATTGGATCAAAATTAGTGGGCGGTTAGATCGTGGGCACGATCTCCTCAGCGGTCGGATTTCCTAAATTAATCCCCTCTATATATAGGGGTGCCGTCATCGTCATTTGTATCGTTATTTTAGAGAGTGGATTTGTGCGCTAAAGAGCATCCGAAGCAAATCAACTGAGACGCCCGAAGCAAAAGCTGCCTTCGATCCAATCTCCGAGTTATATCAAGTAAGTATCCGAACCTTCTAGCCTTTTATTTCGGAAAGTGTTCATCTCGTCTCGTTCTTCATTCCTATCCGTATGCTTTTCTCGTATTGTTTATATCGTTAGATCGTATTCTGTTGCTTATTCGAAAGTAACTGAGAAATCTGAACACGAATCGTCGAGTAGGGTATTTCGTAGAGAACTAACTGCACCCACTAACTCAGAACTAGGCTAGGATTATAGAATCTGAAACTAGGGTTTGAAGGAAAAAGCCTTGGACAAAATCTTCGTGTAATGCTTGCTTAGGTTGTCTCGGACTGTTTAGACTTATCCTTTCCTTCCTTCCTTAGGATGTCTGATAGTGATAGCCAGAACGTCCCCGAAGGTCACAGCTACGGATCCGAGCCAAGGTCAAGCCCATATACAAAGTCCTCTTCCATTACTTCGGAAGAGCGGATTGACATAAAAGCCGGAGGAACAATATCAAGGATCCGTGCCGATAGAGATAGAGACGGATGTGGAGGTAAGTAGCCCTTCATTCCGTCTTGTCGTACACGGTTCCACGGATCCGGATCGTCAAGATCATTCAAGCGCTTTCCCAGGCCATAACCACTCACCAGACTACCACCCGAGAGGTTGGCACTGCCTCCGGATCCGACAGTGGTGAACTTCCGCCTGAGGTTGGTCTCTTATGCCGTAGTCTGGGTTATAATACTCGTATTCGTCCTTACCTATTACCATTTTCTTGGATCCCTAGGAACCTCTAATCAAGATGGTCAAAGACATAACCGATGACGCTCCAGATGTTGCCGCTTTCGAGGTTGGCATTGAAGATACGGTCCGAGTAGTTACCCCTCTCCGAGCCGTCGAAGTAATAGACTTGGACGAGTTAGAATCTCTAGCAGATGAGGTACCTCCGATTGTCGTTCCGATGGGGGAAGAGGAGGAGAAAGATGAGGCTGAAACCTCTAAGGATGCGGAGGCCGGAGAAGAGGAAGATGATGATGACACCGTTGGAACGTTAAGTGGTCGGGTCCACGAGATCAAGTACCCGAGGTGCAGGGATGATGATGTTCATCCGAACATTGCCGGGGAGCTAAACCTGGATGAAACCCTTCCGACCCGAGCGAGTGAGCTAATCGTCGAACGGTTAAATGAGATTCGAACCCGCTACGAGATCCCTGAATCTTTGGAGTTAATTGTTCCGGATCCTCAACATGCTTTCTACAACCCTTCGGAAGGCTGCATGGTGGTGTATGAGGTTTCGCTCCATTGTGGATGGAGGCTACCTGTTGCTCCGCAGTTTCTTCGGATCTTCAATGATCTCAATTTGAGTATGCATCAAATCATCCTGAACTCATTGGGAAACCTGATGTGCTTCGAAGTCTTGTTCAAGCGTATAGGAATTCACCTGAATACTACAAACTTCCGGATGCTTTTTGAGATTAAGGCCTGTGAGTCCTATCCGAACTTTTATTCTTTCCTGGTTCGGCCCGGATATGCCTTCTTCAAGGATCCGATCTCTTCCTTGGGTGTGGAATGGTGGGGAAAGTACTTCTTTGTCCGTCCAACTCTTAAGGATGGTGAGCTCGAATCAAGTCAGGAAAAATGGGTGTTCCCGTGTGTTTTCTCCCCAGAGACTTTTATCTTCAACCATACTCTGGCACGAAATTTACCTTTGTGGATGCAGAGTCTCCGGAAAAAGAATCGGACCCAAATATATTTCTTCCGGGGGTTGATCTGTTAGCCTTTGCCTCTTTATTGTTGGATTGGCGCCAGAGTATTATCATGGCAATCCGGATCACGACTTTGGTTTGTGATAGGGTCGGACCAATATGTATCTGAAGTCCGCTTGATCATTTCTATTTTTTACTAAGTGTTCTAGAAACAAGTTTTGTTAAGTGTAAACATTTCGGATATTTGCTTCGGATATTCTTTTTCTCGGATCTTACCAGTTCTCTTTGCCTTACAGATTTTTGGTTTGATTACACCATGTCTGATCTACTCGAATTAAAGAGGAAGCAAAAGGAGGACCAAGAGCAAGAAATAGCCGATAAGTTGCGCTCTCGGACCATCAATGTCTCGACTATCCTTCCGATGGAAGAGCTTGTCAATGTGGCTGCCTTCCTGGACCAGAACCTTCAGCGCATTTTCCAGGGTCAAGATCCACTCAAGATGCCCAAGCCGAAGCAAGGCAAGACAAAGGGTGGGAAGGAGGCTGGTGCGAGGAAGCCGCCGAAGCCTGTTGGTTCCGGATTACCAGACCGTCCGAATCATTTGCCTCGAAGGTAGTGTCCGGATCCAAAAGGGCCGATTCCCCCAGTGAAGAAGGGGAAGGGTAAGGCGATCGAGGTCCCCGACTTGGATGACGACTTAGAGGCCGAGGTGACCCGATTAGTGGCCATGAACGAGGTTGAGAGGATAGCTGAGTTAGCTGAGGCAAGTCGGAAGGTTAGTCATCCGATGTTTTAAACTTTGTTCTATATTTATCTTCTCGTGTTCCAATATTAATCATTTCGGATCTATACGATGTAGTTGACTGCTGCAGTCCGGGCCTGCACCTATGTGGCTGGAGAGAGAGTCGAGATTGATACCCAACTCTCCAAGTCCGAGGCGAGTGTAAAGGAGATGTAGGGCAAGTACCTGGATTATAAGAGGAAGTATCTAACGTTTTCCTCGGAGATGTGCAAACTAGTCGAGAACTATAATGAATTGGCACAGAACCTGGTCAAAGTTCGGGCTGACCATAAGGTCTTGGAAAATGGTCTATCGGACTTCCTGGAGCTGACCCGAAGCTTCAAAGACCAGATTCTAGACAATATCTGAAGGACTTGGACAGAGGCTGTTCGGGACTTCCTAGCACACTCTCCTACAAGTTCTATCTCCAGACCTCTGGGGACGATGCTCGGAATGAGGGATTCAAGGCTGCCATTGGCCAGCTCTAGTTGAAGGGGAAGCTTCCGGATGATTTTGATCCGAGGTCCGAGGGCATCAGTGCTTTCAACAATTCGGATGGTACCCGCTACACCGGAGAACTCATAGACGATGCTGAATTGATGAAGGACGAGTTCATGAAGCTGGTTGCCTAGAAGACAGCTGACCTGAAGTTTAACCATGGAGGTCCCTTTCTTCCGGAGTCCGTTCCCGATGTCCTGCTGCAGCAACTTCTGGTCCCTCTCGAAACCTATTCCGAACACAACCGGGACTAGATGGCACTTCCGGCTCCAATCATCAGACAGCCGAAGTTTGACCTGATGATTGAAGCCCCAAAGTATTTCGAAAAGATGAAAAAGAGGCACGAAGTTGAGAAGGCTAAGGAGGCTATTGGAGAGGGGAGTTCACGGGCCTCAGAGTGGAGAAAGTTATTTTGGAGGCAGAGTATGCTCCGTAGACTTGTAGGGTCTTCGGACCTTAAGACAATTTTACATTTCTCGCATCATTTACCTTTATGCCGAATATTTTTAATTGTCTGCTTTTCTTTGGATAATGCTTGTTGTTGGTGTGGCCTCGGCCCTTCAACCGGATTGTTTAACTTTATGCTAAATGATCGTTAATTATTTACAACTCTTGTTTGTTCGGAACAAATGATGTATGTTCTATTCGGATGTTTCAATATTGCTTGTTTCCCGCGAAGTGTGATTTCTCTTTTATCTACTGCAAGCTATTTTCATTCGGATGTTTGTATGATATATCCAGACGTTTATGAATTGTGTTTGATTTACAATCATTTCTTAGTTCGGACTATACCATACCCAAAAGTCTCCTATCCGAGGAAAATGTGTGCGGAAGTAAATAAGTCATTCTTGGAAAAAGATAGCTGTTGTATTGATTTGACGGAAACACAATTACAAACGGTCAAATGACCTTTGGAGTAACTCCGAACAAAATAGAAATGAATAACATCATCCTAAGCATGAAACTTCTGCAAATTCCTTGCGTTCCATGTTCTTTTGAGTAATCTTCCTTCGAGATCCTCCATCTCAAAGCTTCCATTACTCCTTACCCAATAACTTTGTAGGATCTTCCCAATTGGTTTAAGCTTCCCAACGTGGCTAAGGACATCAGCTCTCCTTAGGACCAAGTCTCCGACTTGGATGTCCTTGTTACACACATACTTGTTGTAGGTTCGGGCGATGGAACTCTGATATCTAAGGATATGGGCTAGAGAAGAACCTCTCTTATCCTCTAAGAGCTCGAGCTCATAGACCCGAGCTGCCGCATTCTCTTGGAGTTAGTATTGTTGGATCCTTTGAGTCTCAACGATGACTTCCGAGGGAATGACAGCCTCGGGTCCACACACCAGGGGGAAAGGAGTTTCTTGAGTTGCAGTCCTTGGAGTGGTCCAATGTGCCCAGAGTACCCCATCCAAGCCTTCGACCCTACTTCCTTGGAAGGTTTTGAGTCGTTTGTCTAGGATCTTCATAATGGTTCGGTTGGTAGACTCGACCTGTACATTTGCTTGGGGGTATCCGACCGAAGTGAATCGCTGCTCGATCTTTAAGGACTTGCACCAATCCTTAAGCTTTTGTCTAGAGAATTGAGCTCCGTTGTTCGAGACGAGAATCCACGGCAGTCCTAAATGACAAATGGTATTCTTCCAAATGAAGGTCCGAACCCGAGCCTCGATGATGGTACCACTGCTTCGGTTCAACCTACTTCGTGAAGTACTCTACGGCTACAATCAGAAACTTCTTTTGTTGAGCTCCTCGTGGGAAAGGTCCAACAATACCAATGCCCCATTGGTCGAATGGGCACTAGATGATTGATGGAATCATCGGATTAATGGGCCTGTGAGGGATATTGGTGTAGAAATAGTAATCACTACAGGTTCGGGCGAAATTAGCCAAGTCTTTGTCTATTGTTGGCTAGTAATAGCCCTGCCGAATGATCTTCTATGCTAAAGTTCTCCCTCCGGAATGACTTCCACAACTCCCGCTGTTTATTTCTTCTAGAACGGTCCGGGCCTCTTAAGGTCCAAGGCACTGTAGGTTGGTTCCGTTGAAGGATCTATTGTAAAGGTCTCGACATTGAACCCTCCGGGCTTCTACAGGATCCAAAGGTAATGTGCCATTCCAAAGACAAGCCAGAATATTGCCATCCAAGTTCTTTCCGAATCTAGCTGATATATCGGGAGTTCCTGACCTTGAAGAGAAGAAGTCCAAAGAGTTAAGAGGATTATACTTCTTGTATCCATAGCTCCGGATGCAGAAGAAAATTTAGCGAGGGAGTCCTCGTTGTATGACCTATCGAACCTTTCGAGAGAGAATTCTTCAAAGTTTGACACTGCCTCTTTGAGACTTTCGAGGTATAGAACCATATTCGGACCCTTAGAAGTAAAGGCCCCAGTATATTGAGATTCGACTTGCTGGAAATCTGTATAAGCTCGGATCTTCTTTACTTATAGAGATTGTGCCATTCGAAGACCCACCAGAAGAGCCTCGTATTCAGCCTCGTTGTTGGTTACCCGAAAGTCTTGGGTAATAACATAGTCAATTTGGCCTCCTTCGGGGCTATGGAGGAGAATCCCTATCCCTCCGAGCATGCAATTGGATGAACCGTCCACCTGCAAGGTCCAAGATGGACCTTTTTTCTCCAAGTCTTCTTCGGGTGTTGCCTTTTTCTCCTGCATTTGAACATCCTTGGAGTCGGACGGTGCAATTTCCATTACGGTATCCGAGTCCTCCACGATAAACATCCACTGATCCCCGAAGAGACCATTTTCATGGTCTTGCTCCTCTTCCTCTATTTGTAGTGATTCGGATAGGGGTGCTTCAGGTAGTATTTCCGGATCTGATAATTTGAGACCCGTGGGCTCCGGATCCTTGGTTCCTTCTCCCAGAAAATCGACTAAAAAGTCAGGTAGGACTTGGGCTTTCTTGTCTGACGGAGCCTCATACGAGATGTCATACTCGCTAAGTGTTGCCCATTTCATTAATCTTCCGGATTGTTCTGGCCTTCCCATTACTTGTTTAAGGGGCTCGTTGGTTAGGACAATGACTTGGTGTGATTTGAAGTAAGTCTGGAGTCTTCGGGTCGTGTGGACAAATGCATAGGCCATCTTCTCAATGTGAAGAAATCTTAGTTCAGGTCCAGCAAGGGCTTTGCTTTGATAGTATATGGGCAAGTGATTGTTCCTTTGGATCCAAACTAGCACGGAGCTCATGGCTTCGTTTGTTACAGCCAAGTACAAGTACAAGGGTTCCCCCTCGATTGGTTTGGACAAAAAGTAGAGGCAAGAGCAGGTAGGCTTTCAGGCTCTCGAAGGATTCCTCACACTCCTTGGTCCATTTGAATCCATCTCCTTTTCATAGGATCTTGAAGAATGGAAAATTCTTTTTGGCTGATCTCGAGATGAACCTGTTGAGGATAAGACCCTTCCAATGAGCTATTGCACTTCGTTAACATTATTGGGTTGAGGCAAGTCCAGGATTGTCCAGATCTTCTCCGGATTAGCACTGATGCCTCTTTCCGTGACCATGTATCCAATGAATTTGCCTCCTCTAACCCCGAAGGTGCATTTATCCGGATTCAAGTTCATCCCGTATTTCCTAAGGATGGCGAAGCAATTCTGCAAGTGCTCAATGTGACTTTCCTTAGTTTTGCTTTTGACCAACATATCATCCACATATACTTGCATGGTCTTTCCGAGCTCCTCTTTGAACATCTTGTTCACAAGTCTCTGATATGTTGCTCTGACATTCTTGAGTCCGAATGGCATTACCTTGAAGCAGTCCACTCCTCCTGCTGTGAAGAATGTTATTTTCAGGACATCTTCTTGTGCCATCCGAATCTGGTAGAATCCTTGATAAGCATCCATGAAACTTAGCAAAGCGCATCCGGCTGTAGAGTCTACCAACTGATCGATCCGAGGTAAAGGGTGCGGATCTTGCCGAAAAAACTTATTGAGCCGAGTGAAATCATTACACATCTGCCACTTTCTCGGGGATTTCTCGACCAAGACGACATTGCATACCCAATCCGAGTATGTTACCTCCTCAATGTGTCCGACTTTCAATAGTCTATCCACTTCGGCAGCAATGATAGCATCTTCAATTGGCCCAAAATCTTTCCTCTTCTGTCGGATATGTTTGACCATAGGATCCAAATCAGACAGTGAATAGCTACCCTCGGGTCTATCCCTTTGAGGTCGTCCGTGCTCCAAGCAAAAATATCGGAATTTCTTCTGAGACAAGCAATCAATTTCAGTTCCACCTCTAAGTTCATTTCCATTCCAATCCTAGTCTTTTTGTCCGGATTCCCCTCAATGATCTAAAATTCTTTGAGGGTCTCATGGGGTTCGATCCGAGCAGACTTGGGGAACTTGTGGTCCAATGCCCCTACCCTGATTGCAGTCTTCGGAGAGTGGGGAACTTGACTCGGTTGTTTAATGGAGATGAAATGACTCGGAACTAATTAAGGCCAGGTCGTCCGAAGATAACATTCTAGTTGAATGCCTTGTCCACCACGAGGAATAATACAGTCTGATGTGTACTTCTCGGAGAAGTACCCATTGATACTTGTAGCTTGATGTTCCGATGGACGTGACAATTGCCTCTCCAAATCCGGATAGAGAAGTGTGTACTTTACCATACTCAATATCTCCCAAATTCATTTGGCCAATGGTCCTCTTGGAGATGATATCCGAAGAGCTTCATGTATCTACCAACACCTTATTGACCTTGTAAGTGGCAATGACAAGTGAAATTACCAACGGGACATTGGGGGCTCGGGTATCCCCACCTCCGAGTGTCGAGGGAGGCATTTCGCTGTCATCAAAAGAGATGGTGTTTGACCCCCTCGGAGGCACTGGGATTCTTAATAGATCATCATTCCGGATATCTTGAGCATGTCTTTCCCTAGAATTCCGGCTGTCTCCTCCACTCGGTCCTCCGACAATAGCATTGATAACTCCGCTATAGGGTAGATTCTCATAATCCTTCTCATCCGGATACTCATCATACCTTCTTGCCTCAGGAGGTGGAGTGTTTTTAGGAGGAGGTGGGAGGGTCATGGATTTGTGCCTCGGACTCATTTCATCCCTTCCGAATGGGCCTTGTTTTCCCTTGAAGTACGGATCTTTCAATTGCCCATTCCGAATCATTGTTTCAATCTCCGTCTTGAGTTGGATGAATTTCTCAGTCGGATGCCCGGTTTACTTGTGAAAAGTACAATAAGCATTTGCTTCCTTACCATTTCTATTGCTGATGAAGGGTCTAGGCCATTGGATATCCAGATTCTTCTCTACCATTATTGACAAGATCTCCTCTCTCTGACGGTTCAACCAGGTCTATTCGACATATATACTAGGAGGAGTATGCTCTCTTCGAGGTTCATGCTTACCCCGGGTATCTTTCCTTGAATCGGGATTCCAAGTTTTGGGTGCCTCTTGCCTGACTGGTTCCTTGGCTTTCTTTTGTCCGGCTCTAATAGGGACGTTCCTTCGAAACTCCACTCCATATAAGATATGATCACAAATGTCTTCCAGTTTCCTCTCATTCAAAATCTGCTCTTCGGATAGTTTCTTCCGGAGATCATGGTTACTGGGGTTGGCATACAGGTGACGTACACGTTCCTTAATGTTATGCGCCTCCACTTGTCAAACCTCCGAATTAAACTTATCCAGGAAGGTTCGAAGATCTTCGTTCTCGGGTTGAATGATACCGGCTAAGTGTTCCACTAATCTCTTACTTCTCTTAGATTTTTGAAATCTCTTCAAAAAGAGTGCGGATACGTCATCAAAAGACTTGATGGATCCGGATGGCAAGCTTGTCCACCAGTCCATTGCTTCTCCAAAGAGAGTAGTAGAGAAATTGAGTACCTTGAGATTATCATTTGACCCGTTAGTGTCCATCTTGGACTCGTAATGAAATGGATGAGTTGATGGATAATTGTCTCCGTAATTACATTCCAAATTCGGAATGGTTTCGGATCGCAGTGCTCAATAGATTCGGGACTCTGGTGGTCACCTTTTCTTGCGCATTCACCATTTTGCTGAGTTTGGCAATTTCAGTTTCCAATGCCTTCTGTCGGATAAAGATCTCTTCGGGTGTCAACCTCTATCCCGTCCTCGAATCTAAGATGGTTCCGGGTACCTGCTCCGCCTTGATCTCAATAATGCTCTTTCCTACATGATCATCAATTCTCCTTAGATTTGAGATTATCCGGTTTGTCCTGGATGGTTCAGCTCTAGCCCTTACGGGACTCCTTTCTTGTTGTTCTCGGGAGTTAGTTCTTTGATTGATCACATGGCGGAGGTCATTATCTCGAATGTCTTCCCCAATCCTTTCCGTCAATGCTCTCTCAGGCTCGGCTTGCTCAGGAGCGGGTTGAAGAGGTGTTGGTTGGACATTGTTCGA
Source organism: Plantago elongata (assembly GCA_036897095.1). NCBI lineage: Eukaryota > Viridiplantae > Streptophyta > Magnoliopsida > Lamiales > Plantaginaceae > Plantago > Plantago elongata. Next base: position 14,443 of record JAYMSP010002775.1, read on the forward strand.
ACCTAGGCATCCTTGGATGATATTCAGTAGCAATCCGAACGGGTTGCCGTTCATTCCGAACTCATAAGGAGAAATGACAGTTTCATTCGGTAGAGTAAAATTCCTCCCCAGTGGTGGTCCGTGCGCTCCTGGCGGAGGAGGCTATTGGGTCGGAGGAGCCTGGTCCCTCTTGGTGATATCCGGAGGAGCCGCCTGCAAAGAAGCAGTTGTCATATGCCCGTCACTGGGTCGGCTCCTTCCTGCTCGGGTGGTGCTTTGAGCTGCCGTTTTTTTCTGTGTAGGAGCTTTACTTCGGGGACGCCTTACTGGGGTACGAGCCAGAGGTGAAGCTATCCGAGCTAATCTTCTTAGCCTTGCCATTCTTCAGAAAGGGAACAATCCGAGCTTCTTCACTTTTCGTTCGGATTCCCACATACGATGCCCATTATGTTGAGGTAAAAGCCCCAACTCTCGGGTCTGACAAAAACTAATTAAGTCCACTTGATTAGGATCCTCAAGCAAAGGTAGTCTTCAACTACGAGATCAACTGCCAGGATATAACCCTGCACAAATGACTAGAGTGGGGGGGGGGGGGTTAGACCCTTTAGATCTGGCTTGCCTTGGATCAAGCCGGATGCGATACTTTACTCGAGTGTGATTATGAGTCGACTTTGTATAAAAGAAGGTCTAAAGCTTATAGTAAATTGTGAAGATTAAGTGAGCTTTTTGATTCACCTTAGGTGTGCCTTATTTATAGAGATTATTTCTCATTTAGAGGTGACCTCTTGGATTGTGCCAAGTTTAGGGCTCAAATTAAGCCAACAAGGCTTAATTAAGCCCATGGACCATAGTATTGTCATAACCCATATAACATTTGGGCCTCAAAGCAAGATTAGTCATTTTGTAAGATCTTTGAGGGCATCGTCGTCCTCTCGTCTGAGAAGACATCTGAGGGTAATGTTTCGGACTATGGCATCCGGAACTCGCCATGCCTTCTCCTACTAACGTGTTATGATCTGCCACACTTGGTTCTTTTGGTTCGGATGTAGACTCACATATGTTTGTGGTCCAGACCTAACTCCTCTCAGATGTAGCACTTTGGTCCGGATATCACGGTATTTTTGTATGTTTTGGCCTGCCTTGACTTGGATGGCCCTTAGCTCGGGATCCTATGTTCGGATGCTCAAGAACTTTTCCTTGTAATACTGTGATGTCTTAAGATCCATTCGTGAGACATTCAAATAACGGATTGGACACATTCCCGTATCAACAACTTTTGTGTGTGTACAGGGTGCGGTGAGGTGACCAATATTATATATAGATTGTGTTGTCTACATTCATATATTTTCGCGTTTGAAGGGTACAATTGTAAGAACCTCGAACTTCAGTAAGTTCGCCCTAGCTATTAACCCGATATTATTATTATCATTATTATTGCGAACTGACTCCTGACCCCGACTCAACACTCGCTAGTATACTGTATCCTAACGATGGATTAAATTCGGAGATTGATTGTCGATTCATATCTGCCGGTTATCTGCCAGTAGCGTTAAATTACTATTTAATATTATATATTAATAATAAAATAAAAAAATAAAAATTTATAAAATTATTTTTGATTCTACTTTAATTCGCCTCAAATATCATCCCGAGTGTCGAATTCGTATTTATCGGAATTTATTTACGAGTCGTTTGGAGTCCAGAATAAAACAGGTTTATATTTATATGAAATACCAATTGTACCCTTAAGTTTATCTTCTCCTTCACCTCTCCTCTTTCCCGTTCACTCTCAGCCTCCCATCCCTCTTTTCTTCTCCGCTTCTTCCTTCTTCTTCTCCGCGACGCCTGACCGACCAGCCGCCACCGGAAATTCCTGTTTTGCCCATTCTTCTCCGTGACGACGCGTGACTGGAAAGCCTTGGCGAGGCTTGTGGCACAAGCCGCCACCGGGCTAGCTTCCAACGGAAGCAATTAAGCTATGGTCACGGACGAGAGAGAAGCCAAGCTTCTCCATCACGCTTGGTCGGTCGGAAACGGCTATAAATAGACCCCCCTCGCCTCCTTTTCCGTCACACCCAAATCTCCCCTGACAAATTAAAGTTGTAACTTCATCTTCTCGCGCCCTCACTCTCGTCTTCACCCGCACCCCTCGTCTCCCGTTTGTTGCTTGCACCGGATGTGCTCTCGATCGACTCCTCCGGTTAGTAACCCTTCTCCTTTGATTATAATCGAATTTTGGGAGTTCGGCATAATCCTTGACGTCCGGACCTCGATTGATTTAGGTACTACAATATGGGCCGCTACATAGTGGTATCAGAGCCAAGTTTGGACCAATAGGACTGTGACGCACTTCCAAATACTAACTCCTATACTATATTTTTAAGATATGGGAGAGAGACACATAATTATGCACTATTATTATGTATTTACTGACTTCGACAGATGGACGAAGCTTCCTTGTAGTAGTTGTGCAGTCTTGGATGGATGAAGCTGTGTTTTAGGTACTAATTGTGACTTTAATTTACTTAATTACAGTACTATGGCTGATCCAAATCCCTTAGCCCAAGTTAGTAATAACCCGCAATCACACCCTCGAGTAGAATCTCCACATGTAGAAGAATCTCCTAGAGCCAAACCATCTTCCTTTCCCCAGGTTCCTGAAAGGGCAGTGGAAAAAGCTATGGTCATTGAGTCTGCGTCGGAAAGAAAGACAGGAAAGACCGCAACAACCGGAACGTCGGGACGTTGATAAAAACCGAAAACGTACTTTTAGTGGAAAATCCGCACAGAGGTCAGTAACTCGCCCCCGGTTTGAGCCTGCTCGTCAGAATCTTCCGTCGAGATCCCCTATCAAAGCCACCTGCAATTTTTGCGGTACGCCAAACCATACAGAGGCACAATGCTAGCGAAAGAACAGACGTTGCTTCAGGTGTGGAAATGATCGACACCGTTTTCCAGAATGTCCATCTATTAATCGATCAGTAGCATCTTCTTGGAATCCTCTTCCTAGTGCTTCAGCAATTGCTAAACCAACCCATCGCCAAAATGCTCGGCCCAGAGCTTTATGATGACTGCAGACCAGGGAAGTCCTTCGGCACATAATGCCATTGAAGGTACGATTTCCATTGCATCTATTACTGGTACCGCCTTATTTGATAGCGATGAAAGAATGGCTGTTGATTGCTATCCGAAATGCTAGAAAGTTAAATCTTACTTCTGCTAAACTAGCATATTACTTTGATATTGAATCTCCTTTAGGCATTAGTGTAACATCAGATAGGATCTACACTAACTGCGCAGTTGAGCATCTAGGTAAAAGTTATCCAGTGGATCTGATAGAAATAGTACTAGATATGCATGATGTGATTCTAGGAATGGATTGGTTACACGTACATCATGCAATACTCGACTACCGAAACCAACCAATTTCTTTAGGCAAACCAATCCCCTTTGAATCTTCAAATTCTTCCCGAACACGAATAATAGCTGCATCTAAAGCATGTAATTGCTTGAAGCACGGGTGCCAAGCATACTTAGCTTACTTGATTAACCCTGCCCTGGACCAAACCAAAATAGAGGATGGAGGTGGTAAAGTATTAACCTCATCGTGAAGTAGACTTTGTCATAGAAACTCTCTCTGGAGCTGAACCAGTATCCCGAACACCGTATCGAATGGCTCCAGCAGAACTTCGTGAACTTAAGACTCAATTACAAGAGTTGCTGGAAAAAGGTTTCATTCGTCCAAGTAGCTCCCCCTGGGGTGCTCCGATATTGTTTGTCAAGCAGAAAGACGGTAAGGATGTGTATAGATTATCGAAGGTCGAATAATCTGACCGTCAAAAACCAATACCCGCTACCTCACATAGACGAGCTATTTGATTTATTACAAGGATCCTCGACAGGGATATTACCAATTGTGAGTCCGGGAAGAGGACATTCCTAAGCCCGCTTTTGACACTCGATAAAAATGCCCATAGTGACAACATTTGGGTAATTGTAGACAGATTGACCAAATCTGCTCATTTCATTCCGGTCGGATCTCAGTATAACGTAGAAAAGTTGACTGAACTATACGGGAAATTGTTCGACTACATGGAATTCCTGTCAGTATAGTATCAAACCGAGATCCGAAATTCACATTCCGGTTATGGCAACAATTATAGAAAGGTCTAGGATCACAACTCAAATTTAGTATTGCTGCTCACCCACAAACTGATGGAACATCGGAAAGAACGATCCGATTCCTTGAAGATCTACTTAGATCATGCAGTGTAGATTCCCTGGAACCTGGATCAGGAATTTACCATTGATCGAGGTTACTTACAACAATAGCTACCAAGCTTCGATTCAAATGGCACCGTATGAAGCACTTTACGGTCGAAACCGATCACCCTTGGATTGGGATATGGATGATTGGAGAAGTACCTCAACTCGAGAGGAGAATGCCTTACGTCCTGAAATAATCCATGAATCAATTGAGAAGGTACAGATGATCCGACAACGGATTAAAGCAGCTCAGGATAGACAAAAGTCCTACGCTAATCGTCGACGGAAACATTTGGAGTTTGAATTAGGAGATCAAGTGTTCTTGAAAATTTCTCTGAGAAAGGGAATTAAACGAATCGGAAAAGGTGGCAAACTTGCGCCCTGGTATATCGAGCCATTTGAGATAATTCGGAGAATTGGACCCATTGCCTATGAGTTAGCACTCCCATCAAACGTTAGAGGGATCCATAATGTTTTCCACGTGTCCCAACTAAAGAAGTATCACCCCGATCCTGAGCATATCCTTCAATCTACACACATTAGGCTTGAGGAGAACCTGACTTATGAAGAGAAACCTCTTCGAATCTTAGACACTCGAGTGAAGGAACTCAGGAACAAGCAAATTCCCCTAGTTAAGATTTTGTGACAAAATCATGCCCTTGAGGAAATAACTTGGGAGAAAGAGACTAAAATACGAGAGAAATACCCACACTTATTTACCGAAGATAGGTTGAATTTGGAGGACCAAATTCCCTAAAGTGGGGGAGAGTGTAAGAACCTCGAACTTCAGTAAGTTCGCCCTAGCTATTAACCCGATATTCTTATTATCATTATTATTGCGAACTGACTCCTGACCCCTACTCGACGCTCGCTAGTATATCGTTTCCTAACGACGGATTAAATTCGGAGATTGATTTCCGATTCATATCCGCCGGTTATCTGCCAGTAGCGTTAAATTACTATTTAATATTATATATTAATAATAAAATAAAAAAATAAAAATTTGTAAAATTATTTTTGATTCTACTTTAATTCGCCTCAAATATTGTCCCGAGTGTCGAATTCGTATTTATCGGAATTTATTTGTGAGCCGTTTGGAGTCCAGAATAAAACAGGTTTATATTTATACGAAATACCAATTGTACCCTTAAGTTTATCTTCTCCTTCACCTCTCCTCTTTCCCGTTCACTCTCAGCCTCCCGTCCCTCTTTTCTTCTCCGATTCTTCCTTCTTCTTCTCCGCGACGCCGCCGACCAGCCGCCACCGGAAATGGCCATTTTGCCCATTCTTCTCCGTGATGACGCGTGACTGGAAAGCTTTGGCGAGGCTTGTGACACAAGCCGCCACCGGACTAGCTTCCAACGGAAGCAATTAGCTATGGTCATAGACGAGAGAAGAAGCCAAGCTTCTCCATCAAGCTTGGTCGGCCGGAAACAGCTATAAATAGCCCCATCGCCCTTCTCCTTCCTCACACCCAAATCACCTCTGAAAAATTGAAGCAGTAGCTTCATTCTTTCTCGCCTTTTTCCTCTACGTCGATTCACCCGTTAGAGACCCGTTCGTTGTTTGCACCGGACTAGTTATCGTGCTCTCGATCGACTTCTCCGGTTAGTACCCCTTCTCTTTCGATTATAATCAAATTCTGGGATAGGAAACTGCATTAATTAATTATTACATGTTTGATTTCCTTTGGTTTACCTTTAGTCAATTAAGCTCTGTTTCTTCTGCGAATATGCTAGTTAATTGCGGGTTGCCGTTACTGCCTTGCCGGCATGACGAGTATTGTGTGTACTGCTTTGTGTGTCTAGTGTATATTGCTCGTATTGGTTCTTGTCACCTGTGTGTGGGTGTTTGAAGCAGGTCTGTTGTGTTCTATTTCTCTTCCTGTATGTTGACTGTATGCATTTGAGTACTTGACAAATGTTGTAATCTGATGAACATATGATAAAAACCAGCATTCCATTTCGTTGGGATGTATTTTTCCTCGAATCTGATAGACTAATACTAATATCTGCTCACACGTACTCACATCATGCGTTTGACAGTATAATATCCTGTTCCCACTCTTTCAAAGTGAGGTTTCATCTGGTTAACATAAAAGTCATAGATGAACTCACAACCCTTTTTCCTGTTACATGTCCTTGTTAGGTTTAATGTTCCCTATTGCCCCGTATTATTTACAGTTCCATCGGGTTGGTTTAAATGGAGAGGTAGTCAAAATGGTGGTGGAATATGACTGAGAGACATAGGGAGATGGTCTCAGATTCAGTTATATTGAGAGATTGGTTATGGTGGATGATATTAGTTGTTACTGGTACTGGTGGAGCAAATTTTGTTAATAATACATGTTTATGGAACTAGTCAACTGGACAATGTATTGCAACAATTAGGAAGTGGTTACTGGTTAGTGTAAGGCTCATAAAGCTTTATAATTTACTTTATAGATGCGATAATGCATGATGATTCCCTGTAGCCTGTAAGCAGTATTGAACAATTTATTCAATGTGATCTTAAGATAATGTACTAAAAAAGGAGTAATTAGCAAACTTCTTTCTCTTAGCATGCAAAATGTCAAAAATATAAATTTGTTTTGGTCTCACCTGGCCCTTAAGTTCATCTTTCACTGGCCCTGTATTTGCAGTTTTACAATAAATTCTATATGAAACTATTCTCATTTCTTCTGTGTAAACGACGGAGTTCGGTGTACTTTTAGTTGATATTTCCCACTTCTATTTACCAGTATTTTAGTTTTAAATATCAACTAACTTGGAAATGTTTTGGTTATTGTGTAAAATAAGGGTATGTCATGAACTCATAAAGACATTAATGGCAAATGTTGTTGATTTCTAAAGTTAATATGATCGTTAGTTGTTCGAATTTGCTTATAATGCAATAATTCTTGTGTTTTATGTTATACTAAGTCTTAAAGTCAATGTTACTATGTTGATTTGAAATATTAGATCAAGATTTCAGCTAAATTAGTATGTTGCTTATTAAATATGTACATAGCATGCTTTTTTGTGTTCTGTATCCACTCTGATTAATTTAATTTAACTATTCGCCATGTATAATTGCGTATAGTATCCTTAGGTTCTGAATTAATTCTCACTTGAGCATGAAAATTTGTACTGTGTTGATCTTGAGTATGTTGTAGCATCACATGATCATATGAAATTATAGGCTTAATCGTCTTCGTCTTTGTTTAATTGTTGCTACTTGGTTATGATTGTTTTGGGGGAATTTAAGGGAGTCTTGTAATTATTCTTGCGTAAAGGTCAAATAGTATTGTCCGTTATCAGGATACAAGGTTGCGTAGCTTACAAATTCATCCAAGGTGAGTGATTTCAGGCTTTGGCATCCGGCCCTGGGAAAGTTGTTATCTTTCAGAATCTCCCTATACCAGTACTTGTTCATGCTTTCTTGACTGCTTACTTGACTCTGACTTCGACTACGCGACGACAACCCGACTGACAACGACACGACTACTAACTACGACTACTGACTATATGATTGTTATTGTAACATGTTGATCTGTATTCATGGTTACATCTTGCTACTCTATCCTGATTATATCCTGTTATTCTATTCCAGTTACATCTTGCCATTCCATCCTGATTATGTCTTGCTGTTCCACATGATATGCATTGTATGAAAAATGATTTCAAAAGCAACCACACATTTTTGGAAAACTTGGGAAACCGGCCTGGTCGACTTGTTCGACAAAATTTATGAAGCGGTCTGCAGCGCTATCTTTTCGGGCTCCTGTTACTTGTTCGGGCTATTCAAACGGTCCTATATCCGGGTTGCGATGGGTCACACCTATCATATGCAACACCTGCGAG